>JABUQX010109018.1:62500-65016 GCA_015478945.1 Trachelipus rathkii
GCTCTGTGTGATATCTGTGGGACTGTAAGAGGTGAATATGTGAATAGCTGCCCTGCTTGTGATTTGAATGCAGAGAATGTGTTGTTAAGGAAGGAGATTGCAAATGCTGAGTAAGATCTGAATTGGATTGCAAGAAGAAGTATTTGCGTGAGAAAGGAGGGAGTGTTAGGAAAAGGTTGTAGGGATGCGCGGGCGAGGAGGGGAGGCGGGATCGTAGGGGTAACAGGTATATGTGATTCCACCCTAGTCAGGGAAGTGCGACGAATCTGGACGCGGTAGCGGATTAATAGGGGTCTGCAGATAAATATATGAGTTGTAGGACCTAGAAATTATAATTTTAAAGCTGAGGACTCGAAAGTCAGATCAGCCGTGGTGACCTGCAGACAGGTTCGACACTGTCTTTCCCAGATGGGAGTGGATCAAGAGAGTGCCAATGCGTAATGTTTGATTTTTCTGAAGGAAGAACTGATAAATTGCTAATTGGAGACTCTATGACACGATACCTAGATAGGTATTTCAAAGTAAGAAAATAAAAAGAAACGATTGAGAGTATGTTATCCAGGTGCCCTAGAGTGAGTGATATCGTGATAGGATAGATAGAGAGATTAATTCTACAAATGTCGATTCAGAGGTGATTGTGCATGTGGGTACAAATGATATAGGGCATTGAAGGTCAGAAGAATTAATAGCAGATTATAGGAGAAAGATTAAGAAGAAGAAAGCTAGTGGAAGAAGGTGCATGATTTCTGGGATTTTACCTAGGTTAGGTGCAGGTCAGGAATGGGGAGTAGGGCTTTAGGTGTAAATGAATTGATTAGGAAGTTGATCGGTTTCAGATGGTGATTAGGTCTGTGTAGTTGTGGAGAGAGTTTCTGGATAAAGATCTTTTGCAGCAGATGGAGTTCACTTGAGTCGTAAAGGTGTTGGGCTTTTCAGTACCAGATTTGGAGACCTTGTTTAGCAAAAAACTAGGTAAAGTTGGGGGTGGTGGGCTAAATCTGGATACAAATAATAGCAATGGTAACTGTAATAGTGGGGGAGATAAATAAAACTAATGTTGTTACAGGTTTAAATAATGATGATAGCAATAAAAATAACAGCATTTCGAGTATCAAATGTTTTTACACAAATGCTCATAGCCTTAGAAATAAAAAAGATGAGCTGATTAGTTATACCATAAAGGAGAATCTAGACATTATTTGCATAACTAAGGCATGGGTTAGTTAATGAAGAATTATATGGAGACTCCTTTCAGGAATTTGAAATAGACGGATATTCACTTTATTTATACCAGCGTAGAGGAAAGAAGGGTGGTGGTGTGGCGCTTTATGTTAAAAGCAATATTCAATCTGTACTAATGACTGACTTTAAAATTAATCATGATATTGAATCAGTGTGGGTAGATATCCTTATATACAATAAATCATATAGAATAGGGGCATTTTATAGACGACCTGGCCAGAGTCAAGAATTAGACGCAAAAATTGTGAAAAATTGAGACAGCATGCCACTGTAAAGAAAAAGGTATAGTCATAATGGGTGATTTTAATTTTCCTGCATTCATTGGGATTCTTGTCTAATCTGGACCATTAGTAGTTCTTGCATTCATTAAATTGTATCTAGATAACTTTTTGACCCGATGGTCTAAGAACCCACAAGATACGATGCACTATTAGACTTAATATTAACTAACGATGAAAGTATGGTGGATGAAGTTAGAGTTGAGGAGAATTTAGGACTTAGTGACCATAATATAATTAGATTTAATATGAATGTGATATCTGGGCCCAAATTGCAAGTTAATAAGGAAAAGATCATAGATTTCCGAAATGGCGATTTTACCAAATTTTGAGACATGCTTAGTACAACTGACTTTGAGTAAAAAGAGTTTTAAAGACCAAAACTGTTTTATCATGTGGAACATTTTAAGAGCAAATTTGAATGAATATTCAGTCAGTATGTTTTAAAGATAAACCCCTAGGGTGGCGAAGAGAAATCCTGTTTTGGTGGACTAGAGAGATAAGAGAGAAATTATGAAAGCGTATGGATGTTTTAATATTTCAAAGGGTGTAATAGGGAAGATGAATTTATAAAATTATAGGGAAAAAATAGAACATGAACTTAACCAGTCAATAAGAAAGGCAAAGAGAGAGGCAGAAATTAATATATCAAGGAAGAAAAACCAAGAAGCCGAAAAAGTTTTTTTAGCTTAAAAAGAAAATTAAAAGAAAGAATAGGACATTTGGTCCAATTAAAATTGATGAATAATTGAGTTCAGATAAGGAGTTGGTCAACAATTTTCAATGCTTATTTGCTTCAGTGGTTTAGCTGAGGAAAGATTAGATAGATAGTTCGAGAACTAATATATCTTGTATGCATTAACAAATAGACTTAACAGAAATTTTGAAGTTTGATGTAAAAGATATTAACGTTTATTAGATGCATCATTGACCTCCAAGTAAAGCTGCAGGCGCTGATGTATATATGGTAGAATTCTGAAAGAGGGTAGTACCAGC
>JABUQX010109019.1:0-27992 GCA_015478945.1 Trachelipus rathkii
TTATTATCGTATATATGATATATATATATATATAATATATTTATAATATATACTATTATAATATATATATATATATATACTATAATATATAATATATATATATACTTATCTATATATATATATTATATATATATATATTATATAGTATGATATATATAATATATATATAATTATAATTTATATATATAATTAATATTATATATATGATATATATATATATTATATATAGGATATATACATTATATAGTTATTATAGTACTATATTATCATATATATAGTAGTTATATATAGTATATATAATATTCATATTATATATACTATAATATATATATATATATATTATATAGTATATATACTACTACTATATATATATATGAGTTAAGTTTATATATTATTATATATACTAGTATATTATATTGCTATATTTAGAGTATCGTGAGTAAAAAATATTTATATTAATAACATTTAGGAACTTTGAAACTATGTAATAGAAACTCTGGAGAATCCCTTAAACGTTATGGCCTTGCTTTAGATTGGATGTAATTAAAAGGGAGAGATTGGATGAAACAAGACGTGGAATAATTTTCCGCTAACTGCTAATAAATCGTGTTTGTGCGGAAGCGTTAACTTTGCATATTGGCTTATTTAAGGTAACTGGTTGAGCGGAACTGCTGGATAGCGTTAGTTGAGAAATAAGATTTAAGGTATGAATTTATGGGATGCTGCGCTATTTTAGATTAAAAGTTTCGCATATTTCTGTTATGCGATAATTTTAAAATAATATATATATACTATAATATATCAGTCTTATCGTTATAGTGCTAAGTTCTAAGGGAGAGAGTGTTGGCGTTGTGAGTGTAGGGGAGAATAGCAGCTACTTTGAATCAATGGAAAAGATTTATGAGACCGATAAAGGATGATCGATATATAAAAGTAGTGATCGATATTTCGAGGTACGAAAATTTTGTAAAATTATCAGACTCTAATTGTAGGTTAATACCATTTAAATTGACATATACTATCAAATATGACACATTTATATTATTATTATTTTATTATTATATTATATTATTATTTTTATTATTTTTTATTTTTATTATTATTATTATTATTATTATTTATTATTATTATTATTATTATTATTATTATTAATTTATTATTATTAATTAATTATTATTATTTATTATTAATTATTATTATTATTATTATTATTTATTATTATTGATTATTATTATTTGATTATTTTTCATTGTTATTATTATAATAAGTTTTCGTTTCATGTTTTAATTAAAATTCTCTTTGAAAAGTCTAATTGAGAGATTATTATTTTATTATTATTATTATTATTATTATTATTATGATTATGATTATTATTATTATTATTATTATTATTATTAATTATTTATTATTATATTATTATTATTATTATCTATTATAGTAGTAGTAAGAGTAGTAGATAGTATATGTAGTGGTGCGTAGTAATCAGTAGTTAGTAGTAGTGTAGTAGTAGTAGTCAGTAGTAGTAGTAGTAGTAGTAGTAGTAGTAGTTTTGTGTAAAGACACAATCCTGTGTTGCAATTAGTAGCCCCTTTCAGAAATTGCCTGTAATTAAATATTGTATTATATTTAAACTAGGAATATATATTATAAGTGTGTTAAACTTAATAATGTAATTTTTATTTTTTCTGAATAAAGTTTTTGAAATCGATAATTATTATTATTATTATTATTATTATTATTATTATTATTATTATTTTATTATTATTATTATCTTATTATTATTATTCAATTATTATTATTATTATTATTATTTTATTAATTATTAATTATTATTATTATTATATTCTATATTATTATTTTTATTTTTAGTTATTATTATCTATTAATTATATTATTATTATGTATTATTGATTTCTTTATATTATTATTGATTATTATTATTATTATTATTAATTATTATTTTTATATTTTATTTTTGATTTATTATTATTATTTATTATATTATTATTAATTAGTATTAATTATTTATTATATTATTATTATTATTATTATTATTATTATTATTAATTCAATATATGGCATTGTATAAATTAACACCATATTGGGTAAAATCGATATTTTTTTTATAATCGATTTTTCTTTTTTTAAGTATTTTTTCCACCATTGCCACAATGGCTATAGTGCCAAATCTCTCTCTCTCTCTCTAATCTCTCGTCTATATATAATATTATATACTATATATATATAATAATTCTAATATATTATAACTATTATATTATATTATATATATTACTATATATATTATATATATATATATATTATATATATATAATATATATTATATACTATTCTTTAGGGTTGGTTTTACGTTACCTCTGCTCGTTAGTGTTATGATGGATAAGATATTTATTCGAGAATGCATATTATTTTACCTGTAAATTTATTTGTACGAAACTTAGATAACCTGAACGAGCAGCGCCCTATACATATATATATATATAGTATATATAATATATATATATAATACTATATAGTATATATATAACTATATATATATATATATATTCATATATATAATATATATATTATATAATATATATAATATCTATATATATATATATGTAAGTGTATATATTAATTTATTATATAATTTATATAATATTAATATTATATATAATTATATATCTTACTATTATATATATTATAAATAATATATATTATATATATTATATATATATTATATTATATGATATATTAATATATGATAATATATATACTAGTTATTTTATGTAGTGATATATATATATATTAGTATAATATATATATATATATATAATATTATAATATATATTAATATATAATATATATCATATTATATATTATATAACTATATAGGATCGATCCAACGCTTAGCTTATGAATGATTTTAATGTATATTCTTAATAACACTAGGCGAAAATCTTTTAGAAATTTCTTAGAAAGAAGTTAAAATTTTTTATTTCATTTTAATTTACGTGTTCTTGACAAATCCAATGGACCTCTTTCAGAATGTGAAAATTAGGAACTAAATAGCAATCATAGCATACTGATAATTATGCAATTTATCTGTTTTCTTCTTATTTGTTGGTTGTTATTTTCTACTGAATCTCTTCACAGTGGTATGATTCTAGAAAATTACATCTTGGATCTTGACAATTTTACATCAACCCAATGCTTTGTTGAACTTTCAGTATTAAAATATATAATGACTCAATTAATTTCCTTCTAAGTGGTAAATGTCTGCAAATATGTTCAGACGCAGCAATTTCTTCATATTATTTCTGATTCTGTTTTGAGGTTGCTGTGTGGCAGTAAAGAGCGGAATTGGGGGCATCGATGTTTAAATCATAACTATGTTGGTAAGTTCTCCTGGGCATCATTTGTTTCTTCAATATATATATTATATGGTATAATATATATTATATATATATCTTAATATATATATATATTATATTATATATATATATATATATTAAATTTAAATCAATCATATATATTATTATATAATATATATATATATATATATTATATATATATATACTATTATATAATATATTTATAATATATATATATACTATATATATGATATTTATATATATATAATATTAATTATAAGTATATTATAATTATATATATATATATATATATTATTATATTATAATATATATATATAATTATCCGAGCATGCTCATAACATGGGTATTTTTATAAATACTTGGGTTTGTAGAAGTTATATGGTTTTTAGCAGGTTTGAATTATTTTTTTAAAGAATTGTGAAAGCTAACTTCAAATCAATATTCTTAGGGAGATGTTTCTTACTGTAATGTTTTATGTTATAAAGTACTGGAAAGATATGTGATTAGTTGTTTTTTTGGGGGGAGAGGGGTTATTTGTTATATATAAATTATTATTTTGTCTTTTTTGTAGCAGATTTTATGTAATATGGAGAATACTTGAGTTTGGAAAAGGTTGAGTAAGAATTTTGGTTCTTGAAATAGAAGATTAACAGGATAAAAGTCGATTGCTCTAAGATAAATAAGAAGTTGTAAAGTAGCTATTTAGTGTTAAGTGAATGTGTGGGAAACCAATGTATGTATGATAAAGAGAAAGTTGGTTTTCTATATATAGAAAAAATAATGGAATTGAATTTTTTTCAAGAAAACTAGGGTGTCGAACCGAAAAGGTAATAGAAGAATTTTGTGAAGTTTCAATAGTGAAAGCAAGGCCTGATAAAGGTAACAACAGTTGTAGAAATGTCACATAGATTACATAAATATAATGAATAACTCTCTCTGATACCTAATTACTATTCAAAACTTAATACAATCCCCTCAAAAATTCTCAAAAAATCTTAACAAAATTTTAAACCTTATTTGCACATCAAAACACCTGACTTCATAATACATTAAATCATAACATGACTAATCTTGCTTTTCTATCGGTCTTCCCAAAGTAATAAACTCAATCACCCTTAGACTATCTTTTCTAATACAGAACTGCATTCACCTATAGCTAATCTTCTTGTTTATCCTCCGCACATCTACACTTTTACGTAGGCAAAATTTCAACTTCTCATCTTTCTAACACTCAATGAATTTATACAGTTCCGTGCAACAATTGCGATCTAATACTAATCAATTGTCTTAGCTTTGACGTCATTCTCTTTTTCACTTCTGTACCAGTCCTTTTTACACTGAGAAATTATCTTGAAGAATATTTTCATTTGTCAAGGCATTTGTATTAGTGGACTTGGAACACTTTTATAAAACTAATTCTACTTCAAAGAAATTCTTTTTTTACTTTCAATAATCTATTGTCTTCAGACACAAATTGCTGGTTTAGTCAATGGTGATTCCCCGCTATTCGTCGACCACATTTCTACGCAATCATTTGTCATGCAGAGCTCATTTGCAACTACTTTGGTAACTTCTCACCTACTCTTATCTAACTCTACATGGCTCCGCTATGTAGATGACATTTTTTTTGTGCAATTCTTAAGCCACAATAAATATATGATTCTCAACACAATAAACAATATAAACATCTTCCATTTCTTTCATTCGCCCCATGATAACTTCACAAATTCTTCTTCTAATTCCTTTCCCATCGATAATTTAGTTTCTTGGAAAAATTCATCACATCTTTCGTATTCTGTATATTATAGAAACCCAACTTCTCCTTTTTTCCTCTACTCTACTTAATCTGATGGGGCTTGATTCCACCACTGGCAATTCCTTAACAGCTTCTAGAAATTTAAGGCTTATCGGTTGTTGCCTGTCCCAGTGGTGTTTGGGGGATTTCATTTCTTAGGGGCGAGTAATTAGCTTCTCGTTTAGCTTGTATTTCTCAAGCTACTTTATCACGATGTACCTGATAGAAGTTGATGTTGTTAGTATTTTGCGAAAGTATGCAGTCGGGGTTATCTGGTGTTCATATGTTGTTCTCCAAACTATGTTTTCTCTTTTTGGCTTATTTTACTTGTTAATGCCTCAGTTTTAAATTGTAATACTTCGAGGAGGTTCAGTTTTGGCAAGAATGGTTCAGTTTTAACTAGACAAAATTCTATGTGTTTTCTCGATAACGTAGATGATGATAAGCAGGAGACTCACAAACGTCGGATAGCTCACTATAAAATCTATGCATAACAGAAGATTAAGCTTAAGAGAGACATTAATTTTAGTTGATTAAATGAATAGTCGTGGCAAAGAGCAACCACTCTCGTTCGTCACAAAATAAAAACAGAGCATAAGCCAATTGGGTTATGTTTCTCCTAGTACCATAATTGTAATAGCGATGATAAAAAGGAATGATGATTACAGAATTTATCTTCGCTAGAAGAAAACTAGTGCTGCGATGCAATATAGTCTGTATGAGATTTTGGAATAGAAAAGGCACTAAATGAGTGAACACGGATACATAAGGGTGAAAAGTGATCGTTTAAAAAGAAAATTTCAAACTTTGAGTTATGCTAAAACCGAGGAAACTACAAATTCAATGTTATTATAGCTATAGATGGACCATAGTTAATGAGACTTGCAGTCGGGATGAATTATATGACTATAAAAAAAAAAATGGCTATTAATATCTATAATATAGGATACTATTATGTATTAGAATTTAAGCTAAAAAAGAAGGTAGTAAGGACATTGTAAATAAATTTATTAACAACGTACGTTATGACTTTCAATAGCATACTGTGTCATTTAATGATTAGAAAACACTTTAATTTTTGTAAAACATATTTTGCATAATAATAATATAAGATATAATAAATTTAGTTTGCAATAATAAGTACTTTTTGAAAGAAAAAAAAAATTAGAGTACAAGTGTTAGTTTTATATATATATGTATTATATTTTAATAATAGAAGTATTAAAATAGTAGATAATATTCGTATGAGTAATTTTTGCTTTTCAAGTCGTAAAATATATATATATTCTCGAAAAGAATATATCTATGATGTATAAAATATAGACTCACTTGTGGTCGGAATGATAAAGAAGAATGATTAATTATCAATAAGCTAAAGAAAAATAGTAGGGTATTGTATAATAAGTGATAGTATATATATTGATTATTGTTAAGTTAGATTTAATATTTAATGATAGAATATTATAAGATAATTAAGATGGACATCCTCATTTTAGATTATAATATATGAATATATAGTATAATATATAGGATATATATTAGTGTATGAGATAAATATGTTATGTAGCTAGAAATATGTATTATAATAGTTAGGGGTAGTGCGACGTTTTTAGAAGTCCTATGTAATGGGTCATATATATTGATATGGAGATATCGATATAAAATGTATGCATGTATGTATGATGTTGATGAATATGTAGTAAGTATTTACAGATAGTATGGTAGTCGCGCCTGTGACATATTAGTATATGGTATTAGCTACAGTTTAGTGAGTATGAGATTTAATATCGGGTGGGGGATATATGTTTAGGCCCAGTAAGCATAGTATTAATATAATATACAGATATTTAGTGTACTAATATTCTATCAGTAGTTATAAATATATATGTATAAGTATACATATGGTCTACGAGTTTGCTAGTAACTACTTTTAAACTATAGCTACCTAATAATTAACTCGCAGCTCTATGTTAAGCTATGTAGTATAACCTCTATAGTAATAATATCGCTTAGTTGTCTTATGGAGAAAAAACTGTACACTCCTGAGTAATGATATGACCTATGTTTTGACCTGATATGCGTATCGGGATACCAACTGCCGATTACAAATATTTACATACGGATATTGCCGTTTTAGCTCACTGTAAATCCTTAGAAATAGAGATAGATATGTATCTTCTCCAGGAGAATTCTATCACAGAGTATAGTTATGAGAGAATCGCCATGTACTGTAAGTTAAGCTAAGTGTAAGTATTAATTTCCTGCTCTACAGAAACTCCTAGACATCACAGAATCTTTTGAACATCAAAACAGCCATTTAGTTAGACTAAAACACAAGTATTCTTCGAAATGAAAATTAACCTTATAGATCTAGTCTATTCGTTAATATGTCGCAAAAGATAACCGGAAACATAGAAAAAACAGAGTGAAATTAATTTTAGTAAGTCAGTATAACTATTTCTCTTCACCACCATAAGAAAACTTATACACACATATTCACTATTTGGCCGCAAGTTAAACATTAGACAAGATTTCAAAATTCAATTCTAGTATACCTTAGATTGCCATCTAGCTAGACAAGTCATCTCACCGTAAATTAGAAATAATAACTATGCTGTCTCTATCTAATCACACTATAATAAATTCTGAACAACATATTTATTATAATATTTTGTTTCTCTAGAATCAATTATTACAAATTGAACTTTCGCTCTACTTTAATTTCACTTCTGAAAGTAAGGAACTTCTCAGTTGGATTTTAGATCACGGACGACAGCTACAATTAAAGTTGTGATAATTAATTTACATATTTTATATACTGTTTTGAACGAATATTTGTTTAATATGAGTTACTGCTATGGTGTCTATTCTGAGGAATGATATTATATAAATATCAAAAATTGTCCAATTAAGCCATAAGTTTGATAATCTTATATTAATCATATATGAATTTTAACGTATTAAGCCAATTAATTAAATATATAAATATAAATTATTAATATACTATATATAATTATAATTTATATATATATATAACATATATTATATTTATATTAAATATATAATAATTTAATCTTAATTTTATTATATAATATTAATATATATTAATAATATATATATATAATTATAACTATAATTATATATAATATATTATATATAATAATATATAATATTATTATATACAATAATTATATCTATATATATATTTATGTTACATTTATATAACATATATAATTATTAACTCTATCAGATTATAATATAGATTATTAATTTAATTATAAAACTATAATCTTTCAATAAGAATTATATTTATAAAGTTTTATATGATAATAGATTTTATTATATCATATAGTATATTAATTAATTAATATTTTCTATATAACTATATATAATTATAGTATATATTATGAAAGAATATATAATTGAAATATTGGAACAACAAACTAATTATTTACCGCAATAATAGGGTTTAGTTTTGGAATACAGTATCGTCACTTTATCACTAACTTTATAGGCTATTTATCTAGGCTCACTCGGGTACTCTACATAATAACACGAATAATAGGGAAATATTTGAGGAACCTGCTAGCTTTGAAAAACTTATTAATAATTGCTATACATATTAACTAATTACTATATATAGTAATAAAATATTTTCATGTAGAAATTTAATATATATTTATAAACATTTAGATAATTTATATCAACTAAAATCTATTTGTGGTAGTGATTTATGTTACAATTGGTATTACTATATAAGAATCAAAAACTTTGAATGTGGCATTAGTTCTTTCATAGGGCAAACTCCTGAAGGACAACTAAAAAGGAAAATAATAACCAACAAAAAAGATTCTATCTACGTAGAAATTTCATTATAAGTATTTCAGTGATCTGTGAGATGCTCTATAACAAAAATGGTGTTTGCCTAGCTTTTGTGATATATTGTGATAATAAACACATTCATTGGAACAGAGTCTATATGCGACTTTTGTTATTATAGGACGTAAAAGCTATATAACATATTATTAATTGTTAATAAAATAACTAGATTTTTATATTTATCTTTTTCTCTTTTTCTCTGATTAACCATCCTGTTTTCTTCGGTGGCTAAAACGACAGGCTCGCCGTGAAATAAAATGGCAATAATAATAATTAAATTCTTTGATTAAATAGAAATTAGAAAAAGTGAGGCTGATATCGGGTCTCATACGTATTCTTATTCTCATCGGTATATTATCCTTCGTCACTTTTTTTTTGATCAATTTAACTATTTTATCAATCATAAGTATATTATACTTATTGTCAAGTATGCCAAATTCACTCATATAATTAATCACTAAAGTATTAGTTAGAATTATACATATCATACTAGTATAGGTCTACATATTGATATATGTAATATTCTACAGCTACATATTATATTATCACGTTCAGTTTTGTATTATATTTATATTTTTATTTTTTTTTATTTATATACTATAATTGACAAATAATATAATTGATTAACTATAAAATGATTTTCAGTGGTCGATGCGATCGGTGTATTCAAAATCGTTCGATACATTATTTTTAAATAATTAAGTTATTAAAATATTCCAAGTATTATATCAATATAATTATATTTACATAAATGAAATATCTCAATAAGTACGAAACTTACATGACTAAACATTACATGTATTTATGATATTAAGCGTATAATAGCTTATATACATAAAATATAGTAATAAAGCCAAAGAAAAAACCAAAAAATATATTTTTTTCATAAATGAATATCTCGAAAAGTATCGCACTTAGGAGAAAACTTATAATATTAATTGGGAACTTTGTTGAATTAATTTTTGTGAACAAGCAAAATACTGTAACTAAACAAAAAAAAATTAAAAAAAAACAAAAAAAAAATTTAGGGGGCTCGGAGCCGACGGGGGACAGAGAGGGGGGGAACTTTTCCATACCCGTAGGGGAGGGGCGGAGGAACCCCGCGACACCCAGATACCCAAGAGCGGGGGTTTCCGGACATCCCGCTCCCAGGAGGGGGGAAATAGTCATACCGCTGTGTTCTCCCCGGAGAGGCGAGAGACCCTGATTGTCGTAAAGTTTCGTTTTGGGTTCCTATTAAAAAGAAAAAAAAAATAAAATTTAAAACTGACGGGGGTCGTAAAACGTAACTGGTTCTAATATATTCTTTGAATCATGTTTGATTCTACCCTTAAGAATTAACTATATGGATCATATAATTCTAGAAATATCTTAATCATCAAAAAACAATAAAATAAATCAAAACTTGAAAGAGATCCTTAAATACATCAATAGGTTCTACTACTACATACTACTACTTCACTACTACTACTACTACGTACTATCTACTTTTATTTAAGACTAGAACACTTTAATATTACTTACTATGACTTTAACTGGAGATCTTAAAACTTGACTGCTACTCTTATATTATCTATTAATAGTGAGGTAAAGCCGAATAATAAGATCACATTGTAAGTGGAAAAGTGCGAATATTATATATAATAATTAAAATATTATAATATATAGAGAGACAGAGAGTAGTGAGAAGTAGATGTTGACAATCTATGGTTTTGTTTACTTCTCGTCGGTATAATCGGTAGACGAAAGTAAATACTTAAAAAAAAAGAATATATATAAAAAATAATTCGGTTATTATTATTAGCAATATGTGTCTAATTAATAAATAATTTCCATATATAATAAAATTAATAATAATAATAAATAATTATAATAATAATAATTAAGTTATATATGAACCAATGCACAATAATAATAAAAATTAATAATATTATAAATAATCAAATATATATAAATTATATAATATATAATAATAATCAAAAATAATGATAAATTATTAATATATATACAATAAAAATAAATATTATATAATAGAAATTTATATAATTTAATAGAATATTAATAATAATTTAATAAATAATAATAACAATAATAATAATAAAAATTTAAAAATAATAATAAATCTATACTTTTATAATAATAGATATTATAATACAAATACATAATATAATAAATTTAATTTAGAATATTATATTATAATCATAATAATATTATAAATTTAATAATAATTTATATTAATTATATTATATTAAATATTATTAATTAGTATATATTACCATCTATTTAAATTATTAATTTAATATATTAAAATTTAGAATTTTCAAATAGATACTCCTCCATTTATTTTTCAGAAAAAAATAAAACATATAATTTACAATTTATTAAGTTTAACACACTTATAATTATAATTTACATTTATTCTCTCATATTATGTTTAAATTATATATATGATATCAATATTATCAATTTTATTAGTTATTATTATATAATTTTAAGCAAGATGTTAATCAATTTATTCTGAATTAAGTATTATTAAACTAGGAGAGGGCAGATCATAAACATTAAATTCGTGAATGAGACTGAGTCATGGAGCGATCGTGTAAGCTTTTTTCATAGAAGAGAGATTTTTAATTTAAAGAGATTTTTATCAATTTTTTCCTGCATTACAATATAAAAAGATAATGTATAAAGTTTAACTCTATAACTAGCACGGTAAACTATGAACTTCTAACTTTTATACTTATTAACTGATCATAACATAAGACGATTTAATCTGTCGCACAGTAGGATTAACTTTATACGCATGCACCGCTCACCTAGAGTACATACGTGCAAATCTACACCATTTATTGAGGCGAGAGCTTCAGCGAGCGGTTGCCAATCATACCTAACGCCGCTCTGTCGGTACACTTTCAGTGCTCTATTATGGGTTTGGTTATTAGACTAGATCTATTTTTATTTTCATACTACGGCCTAAGAGTAAATATTTATAAATGAATAATATAATTAACTACACGAGATAAATATTGATTGTTAAAAGTGGAATTAAAATGCTATTATTTATATACGTCAATACAAATCACACTAAAATCCGACGACATATTATTCATAAACTAAATTTAATATTAAAATAATAAATATCTAATTCTTATTTCTGATTTTTCTTGGATCATAAAGTGTATTTGTATGCGCAGTAACTTCATAACATTAAAATTAATAATATTAATTGCTCTATAAAACTATGGTCATAACCCTATCTCTGAGTGTAACTATAAAGTGTCTCAGGCCACTTATATATTCTGGAGGCGTTATCTATATATCATAATTTTAAATCATTAGCCAAATAACCTTATGTAGGGAGTTTAGAATTTATTAGATTAGTAAGGCTATAGGATTTTAATTTAATTATTTGACTGTATGATTAGGTTGCATATTATTGTAAGATCAATTATCTTGATATTCTACCTTGCAATTGTGAAATTAATTATTCGATTGAATGATCTGATTATCTAATTATCTCAATTATTAATTCATTGGGTAGTGAGAGTGTGGTATGATGTGATTGCTAATACTTGTATTGACCACCGACCAAACGAATGGAAAATTATCGTAATTATAAAATTAATCTAAGAAATCAAAATTTCTTAAATAATAATTAATAATAAATTATAACTAGTATTTAATATACAATTAAATATATAATTATAATATTATAATTTAAATTGAATAAATATAGTAATAAAGAAATATATTATGATATATATGATAATATATGATATTAGAAAGACCTTAAATCAATAAGAAAATAATTAATAATATTAAATAAAAATCTATACAAAATATAATTAATAATTATCTATAATTATAATTACATTAATAATGATTTATCTATAAATATCATATAATAATCATTAACATAATAATAAAATTTAAAACTATAAATAATAAATAATAATATATTAATAAAAAATAAAAAAAATTATAATTATTAATATTTATTTTATTCATATTATTAATTAATTAATATTTCACATTCTGGATGGGAATATGGTCATAGATAACAATTCTGTAGTGTGCCTTATTATGATTGGCGTTACATTGCATTTCAAATGATATTTCTGGTTGAAAGACGTGTGTATCTTAGCGCCTACATCAATCCCAGCGGAACCAATAGTTGGAAATTCAGGAGATTGTTGATTCAGGTTATATTTTGGATTTTTTATATTTATAATGGTCACTGGCATTTGTTCAATTTAATTCGAATTAGTTCGTATCAGGTAGGGTGTCTACAAGGGAATTTTGTAAGATGATACAACCATCTGTACTGCTGGAATTTCTCGCTTGTGAGTATTGGTTTTTACGCTTTATTTAATGTACAAAAGTAATAAGATGATGCTCTATTTTGCATGTACCCTACTGAAGATTGTAAGAATAATATTTTTGTAAAGTATATAATTCTACGTGCGTATTCAATCGCTGCGATGCTTTTGGAGGTGCATGTCGTTTATGCTGCTTATGATCGATCTCGAATTAGTATCATTGAAGGTTCGAATTAATTAAATTACACTATACACAATTATAATATTTAATTTTATATTATTATTTATAATATATTATATTATATAAATTATATTTATTAATAATGATTTTTATTATTTATATTAATAAAATATTTATAATTTAATTAATTATTAATTTTTATTAATAATATATATAAATATTATAAATTAATATTATTAATATTATTACATAATAATTATTTATATGTAATATATAATATTTATTAAAATAATATTTATATTATAATAACACATTATATCTATTATAAATAACTCATCGGAGTAGACTTTTTCGCCCTAGTTCGTTAGGATCTAATGTCTGTATTCTACTCTTATTAATTTGGTCTCGAAAACTATTTACTTCTGAGAATACTTCAGGAGTACCATTATATCGAAGCACATAATAGTTGTTTGAGCTATCTGCGGTCGTAAGTTAGAACAATCTCACAGGCAGAGTATTAGGTGGTGTTCGAGCTCTGTGCGGTTAGGACTAAGCCTATCTTCTCCAAGCCATTAGGTAGTGGTTATGAACCATTTGGAGTTATATATCATATGGGTTATAACAGAATATAGCGTCTCAAACTAGTAGAGTGTTACGCTATATAGAATACGTTGTCATATGATAATTCACGCGATATTCAATAGATATCGTAATATTCAGAACTCTGTGTACGCCTCTATAGATTACCATTTCAAATCAGCGAGAAAGAAGAAGGCTGATTGGACTTATACGCATTGATGAGCCACCTCATATATACATTGATAGCCATGTATGTTTTATTCCATTTGATAATTGTCTGAGATCGATGCCGACTATGATCTAATTCTATATTAATTGCGTCAAAAACATATATAAAATTATGAACCAAATATTAAGTTATATCTCTAAGAAAATAAAAAGTTAGTTATCTAAATTATCTATTTAATGTTACTATTTAGTCATTATTATTTAAATTATGGTTGAATTAAATGTTCATATCATGTGTCTATTATTATAGCTTAGATTCTATTTGTAGATTTTGTATTCATATATTATTATATTTACATTAAGAAGTCTTAGATGCAATGTTTACGTACAATTGTATTTTCGCGAATATCCTAGGCATTGATCCGGTTTGGGGACATACAGTATATCCAAGCTCTCGAGATGAGGATCAAGCGAGTAGTGCGACTGCTCCCTGTTTACAGCCTTGAAACTTTAGTGATTTATGATGTAATCCAACACGGTCGCAATTTGGAGGTTTATCCGAAATTGTCTGTTCATGATCGGGAATCGTTCTGTAGGAAAATGAGGCATCCCAATATTCTTCAAGGATAGTTTGGCTGTTCTCGGCTCGGGAATCATTGCTCGCTACTCGCTGTTTCTGCTTCCCCCTGGTATCTGCCGACGGCTTGTGTCGTCGCGGTGATCGGGGTCGAGGCCGTGCGGCCGGGGGGCGTCGCGGTGCTAACATCGCGACGCCGCTGGCCGCGTAGCATTGCACTCCCGGGCTTTATAATCCATCGCATATCAGCGACATCTATCATCCCCTATTTATTGTATTTCCTTGGTCTACAACTACTTGATCATGTCCGATTTAAGTAATAAGAATTCGCGTCATCGGGCCAATATCGTCATCGAGTCATTTATTCGCTCCTGCAAAAGACTTCACTTGGACTGTAGTTAGTGGTGATCTATTGGCGCTTGTTACTTATATCCTTGCTCCCAATAGGTTGACTGGCTCCCCGAGTTTTGGCTCTTGTGGTCACTTTAGAAGCGCCGTTACTTGGAGTAAAGCATATCCTATTAGCCTAATTCCCGAAGAGTCTCCTCGTATTATATATTAATATGATTAATATATACGTTATTCTAGATATATAATATTTATATCAGTATTTCAATACTATATATAACACATATAATTAATATATTATTAAAAATTTATTGAAAGTAATATTATTTTCATATTATAAAATTATTGTATTATATATATATTGACTTGTAAGTAATAGAAAATCTTTTATAAAATATAAAAAAATTAAACTAATTCTACTGAGGGTATTTGCTTTGAATAAATATATATTAAAGAACATGGGGAGTTTTTTAATATTATAATTATATTATGCTAATAACCTTTATATTTTTTATATCTATTTTAGTTTTTGCGTCCGTACAATAAATTTTATTATCGATCAATTCACATACAAATTCCCTAGGGAATAAGTAGTTTTAATTATATGCAATTTTATTAGAAGAATATAAGAAAACATCACATCATTAGTTCTATAAAATAGAAGATCGGTGGTGGGGATTTTCAAGTTTAGGACGATTTCGAAACGCCGGTTAGACCGGATGCGGAAGTACTAGACTATAATTTTAATAAATCATATGTATATTAATTATTAATATATTATTTTATTATTATTTTATTTATTATTAATGATTTAATTCATATATATATAATATTATAATATATATATATATATATTAAATAAATTTATATCTATATATTATTTTATTTGAGTAATTGATTTGAAACACACCCCTAATAAGTGAAATAAGGGATTTATTCTATATTATGCTATAATTAGCCATAGTTATAATACATGTTGCCGATCTTCACTATGATGGGTGAGTGGGTCTTATTTCTGGAATATTCGAAGTGTGATTATCTTAGTTTGTTATACTTACAGGAAGAGGTTTATCCAAACCTACTTTCATAAAGTGAAATTAGGGGATTATATAAAATTTATATATATATATATATATAATTATTATATACAGTTATATATATAGAGGGATGAGGATGTGGGATTATGAGGGGATGGGGGTAAGTTATATTTGAATGATATGATTGGGTGAGGGGGGGTGTTAAGGATTAGTATGGTTTAATATTTAAGACATCGTAGTTTTGTGTTATGGAGGTTTATGTTTATTAATTTTGATTTATATTATGTGGGTTTAATTATATATATTTTATTTTTTATTTTTTGAATTAATATGTTATAATTCTTAATAGAATATTTTTACTATTATCTACTTACTTTACATGATGTATAATATAACTAATATTTATGTATTCTGTTCTTCCCGCACCGGCGCCACATCCCCAATTCCTATTATGTTTACATGTACCACTTCTTTGCATCGCATCAGAGCGTTCAAAGATGCGATAGAATGCGGAGTAATTGAAACGACGAAGTGTGGAGCGGTTACCCATGTGTATGATTCTCAGGTCATTCACTGGCAAATCCTCCTTTTTAATAAAGTATAACCATAGATATAAAACACAAAAATGCCCCCGCTGATTACACTGTAGCAGTATGAACAGTAAACCAGCTTCGTCCTTCGCGCCACGTTATCATGATAGACAGGCGGAAGAAAAAGAGTGATTTGTTCCATGAACATGTTGCGCCTTCGTCTGGGAATCGTTAGTCTTAAGGGACATACCAACTGATATGAAATAAAATATAATGAAATGCTACCAATTCTTTACACCATCCTTCCTATAATCAAATAGGTCAGATCCTGGTACGTTTAACCCTTTTCTCTAACATTTTCTATAAATTGATGTTTGGAAATCAACGTATTTTATTTATTTTATGTATTAGTCTTATACATTGTATCTTTTACGGTCCAACAATTATTATGAAATCTTAGAATATCAAAATTCAGCTCTCCCATCTTGATGAAAACTAGTCCTACGAAGTGGTTAAGTCGGTAGTCAAGCGCTTGGATACTCGCTATTATGCAGGGCGCTCGGTGTCTATAATGGGGCTCGCTCTTTGCGACGTTGAAGACTCATATACTGGTTAGTTTGGAGTCAAATTATATTGCATTTTCTTAAACCATCCATTTTCCACACTTGAAAATTATTTAACGGATAACAAGTAATTGCTCCAAATTTTTAACAGTGTTGACTCTGGGTTTTTAATTTTAGTGGAAAATTGAGTTTGTGTCATGAATGCCTATGTTGTTTTTGAACCGAAAATGATTTTTATTATCATCGCTAACACTCCAGTCGACTACTGCTCTATAAAAATTTTTGTGTATGTAGGCTAAAGTGGAATATCGAATACTTAAAATATTGCAATTCAAAAAATTGTTAAAAATATAGATAAATTGGATATGGTATAAAGTTAAGACCAAATTATTATCTTTACCCACTTATTATAAAATCAAAAATTTGAATATATTATAGATTATATTATAGATAATTAATTTGAACTCACAGTGCAAGAATCTTGCGAATTTCCTTAATAACGAAATGTAGTGATATCATATTAATAATTAATTAAAGAATATTATTAATATACAATATAATATAAATTAATTCAACTTAGACTTTTCAAAGAGAATTTAAATAATACAGGAAACGAAAAAACTATATTTAAAAAAAAAAAGAATTTAAACATATGCTTTATAATATTAATATACCTAACAATAATAACATAAAGTTATATGGAATATTAATTAAATTGATAAATTAAATTAAATTATTTAAATCTATACAATTAAATTTTTATAGTAGGTTTATGGTATAGGTACGTTACGTTTTAGATAAATAGTTATGAATGGAGAATATATGGTTAGATATAAAGTATAATAAATTATAATTAACTGTTGACATGAATAATAAAACTTAATCATAATTCTCTCACTAGAATGAGATGAATCTATACGCTCCAATCAATCAAACAACAGATCTGACATGAATAAAATAAAAAATAAAATATATAGATATATAAGCTATTCAATATCATACATTAAGCTATAAATTCCTGAGTTATTATCTTAATTATTATTGATTGATTATTATTATTATTTTATTATTATCATTATTAATGTTATTATTATTATTATTATGATTATTATTATATTATTTATTATTATATATTATATTAATATTATTCTATTCAGGTTAGTATTAAAAAAGTCTATTTTAAATGGGTATATTATTTATTGTTACTGTGCAAAATATTAAATGAAATTATAATCATTACTTATCATTATTATTATTATTATTTTATTATTATTCTTTTATTATTATTATTGAGTATATATATATATATTATATTAATATATAATAATATATATAGGTATATATATATATATATATATATTATTAATATATATATATATATATATTATATCTATTTATATATAATCTACCTATATTAATATAGTAATATATATATATATAATATAGTTATATAATATATATAAAAATGTTTAATATCAAAATGAAGATAACTTACATGTATACATGCGTACATACATATATACATTCTTAAAAAGGATTCACACATACATAAATTCATATATACATACATATTCTTCTTAAATAAATGTATGTCCGAGAGGAAATGACCAAAAAAAAAAAAAAAAAAAAAAAAAAAAAAAAAAAAAAAAAAAAAAAAAAAAAAGGAAAGAAAGAAAAAAACTGTTTGGGGGGGGGAATTTTGGTTTGAAAAACCATTGGCAAACCCAAAATTCAAAGTTTAATGGTTTTTCCATTCTTTTGTCAGAAAGGTTACAAATGATGGGAGCTTCGAGGCACTCCTCTCGGATTGTTTGGTTGTTTGGTGGATTTATTATTTCTTGGTTGTCTGGTTGATTTATTTCTTGGTTATTTGGTGGATTAGTTTACTGGTTGTTTGGTTTCTTTATTTCTTGGTTGTTTGGTGAATTTATTTATTGGTTCTTATGGATTTATTTTTTTGGTTGTTTGGCTGTTTAGCTGTTTGGTTGTTTGGTGAAATTTTCTTGGTTGTTTGGTGAATTTTTCCAGGTTGTTTGGTGGATTTATTTCTTGATTATTTGGTGGATTTATTTTTTGTTGTTTGGTGGATTTGTCTTTTTTGTTTGGTTGTTTGGCTATTTAGTGGATTTTTAGTTCTTGGTTGATTGATGGATTTATTTCTTTTTGTTTGATTATTTGGTGAATTTATTTCTTTATTGTTTGGTTTATCTATTTTTTTTTGGTTGTTTTATCATTTGGTTGTATGGCTAATTCAAAGTTCTCTAACACTGGTTGTTTTGTAGATTTGTATATTAGCTGTTTTATTATTTGGTTGCATGGTTGATTCGAAGATTTCTATCTTTAATTTATTGGTTGGTTTATTTTCAGGCTGGATGAATAATTCAAGACTCTCCTAACTTTGGTTGTGTGGTTGTTTTGTATATTATTTGTTCTGTCATTTGGTTGTATGGTTGATTCGAGGATAACTACTTATTTGATTTTTGGTTGATTATTTATTGGTTGTTTTGCGATTTGGTTGTATGGTTGATGTATTTGATTTTGGTTGATTATTTCTTGGTTGTTTTCCCATTTGGTTGTTTGGTTGTATGGCTGATTCGAGGTTATCTTCTTTTGATTTTTTTGACTGGTTTATTTCTTGGTAGAATGGTTGATTCGAGAATCTTTTTTTTTTCAATTATTTGGTTGATTTATATTTTAGTTGTTTTATAATTTGGTTTTACGGTTGATTCGAAGTTCTCTTTTTGATTGTATTGTTGGGTGATTTTTCTTATTTATTGATGCTTGTCTGATTATTTTGATTATTTGGTGGGATAGTAGATTTTATGTTTATTATTTGGTTGATTGGTTCACAAATTCTGTTTTGGGAGCCGGCATAAACACTGACAACAATTCACAGACATATATATACATATATATATATATATATATATATATATATATATATTATATATATATATATTCTTTTGTAAATATAAAAATAATAATAATAATAATAATAATAATAATAATAATAATAATAATAATAATAATAATAATAATAATAATAATGATAATAATAAAGTTATAGTTTGAGGTTTGGCTTATGGGACTAAGAGTCTTAAGTGATGAATGATTACAATCATGACTGAGAGAGAGGAAAGAATTAAGTTTCAAAAATGTTCTATTGTATAATGACTTCCTCTCCCATCAAAAGTCTGATCAAAAATGACGTCGAATCGTCGAGGCGAAGATGAATTAATTTTATTTGCTGATTGCACGCACGTGTGAACCTTTTTTTTTCTTTCTTACTTTCTTTTAAAATGTAGATTGAAGTGTGGAAAAAAATGGTTCAGAGGGGTTTTAAGAGAGTGAGTGATATGTAAGTAGGTCCGAGGGGTTGGAATGGGGAAAATATTTTCTCTCTCTCTCGAGGGGGGGACCCCGTCTTTATCCCAAGGGTTCTTCTTTCGCCACAGCTCTTCCCGAGCAATTTGATCCATTTGAGATGTAAAAACACAACGACATACGTTCAGTATCTCTTTTGTGGGATCTGAGGGCCCCTGCCCTCGCCGCCACGACACAATCCCACACACCCACGACGACACAGCACATTGCCAAAAAATAGCATTACGCAATATCCATCTAAACAGCAAACTGGATCACCTCTTTAATATTAGTCGGTGGACCTCCCACTCAAATCCGAAGTAAAAACACAACGACCTTCATACACGTATCAATCACTATTGAAAAACTTTACTTGGATTCTTACTTAATATGTTTTATTGCTTGCTATAAAATTGATGTTTGTTGCTCTCAAGCTATAACCGTAACTTAGTTTTATTAAAGTGTTGAGATAATTGTGTGACGCTTCAGAGTAGAGGATATTGAGTCTCACAGAGAAACTAAAAAATCCGTCCTGTTTCCAGGTGGGGACTAAAGAAGCCCGCCCTCATTATCACACCCTACACACACGACTACACACAAAAACACACACACACACACACATCACACCACACCACATATCACACCACGCACACACACACACCACCACACACACTTACAAACGCCCTTCTATTGAGAAACTTTCTAAAGTTTGTTTACACTTACAACGCCATCCATCTCTCTCTCCTCTTCCCATCTCTCTCTGTCTCTACCTCTGTCTCTCTCTCTCTACGTCTTTTTACTCTTATCTCTTGGCTCTTCATTTTCATCAACTTCTTTCTCTCAAAGTCTAAGACCTTCATTTCTCTCTCTCTCTTCGCTGCCTCATCTCCTCTCTCTCTCTCACAATCTCTCTCTCTTTTGAATATATAATATATATAAATATATATATAGGTATTATATTATAGTATATATATATATATATATTAGTATATTATAAATATATAGTATATATTATATATATTATTTATATTACCTATTTTATACATCTACTATGGTAATGTCGATGTAGCCTAGTTATATTATACCTATATTATCTATATCTTCGTATTTTATAATCTACGTCCTATATAATTTTTTTTTAGTGTATATTTAAATATAGTATATACTTTTCTATTGTATATATATATATTATATCTATTAATTTAACTTATTATTTTTATCATATTATTATATATTTATAATCATTATTATATTATTTATTTTACTACATATATATAGGTATATACCTTATATATTATATATATTCACCTTTAGTATACTATATATATATTATATATATATATATAATATAAATATATGTATATATATATATATTATTTTATTTATTCATATAACTATATATATAATATATATACCTATATATATATATATATACTATTTATATATTATATATTATATACAGAATACTCCAATATTTCAACAGCACATTAAAATTTAAACAACCAAACTAGATCCAACTTCACAGCTGGTCGATAGCTTCATAATGGTTAACTTTTCCTCTTTGCCTGAAGAGGTTCAAGAAGATGAATACGAAGCTAGCTTTACTAACACAAAAATAACAGTTTAGCAATTTTTACTTATTCTTTCTTATATTATAAGGTGATTCTGTAATTCAAGATAAGAAATCGATAATAGTGTGAATTGGAAAAAATAAATTCCTAATTGAACTGTACTCAATCCAGGGCTTCCCGTTTATTATTATAAAAATTCGTAACTACGGGCTAAAAGTAGAATAAGCTATATATATATAGTATACTTATATATATATATATATATAATATCATATAATATATATATATATATATATATATATTACTAGCTATATGCTATACTGATATATATTATATATATATAATATATTATATATTTATACTATATATATATATTAATTATCTTACTTAGGCCGTAGTACCGAATTTTTATCAATGAATGCGGGAAGCCCTGGATGAATTCTTGTTATCATTCCAGGGCTTCTCGTATTATTATATAAAATTCGTAACTATTATAGTAGTACTAGCCATATATATTATATATAATATGTATACGTTATATATATATTATATATATATATATATATTTGAGGGTATTATTTAATATTTATTTATATAGTCGAATTAATATTATATTACATTTATTATATTTGTATAATATATATATATAACTCTGCTTAATTGTTAGTAATTTTGGAATGAATGGTAGAGTATTCATCTGTTTTTCTCTCAAAAATAGCAAGAAACATAAAAGGTCTTCAAATGAAGATTTTCTTCACCTTTACTTTAAATTAAAGATTCTCTCCTACCATTGACAGAATCGTTTATATTAGAAGTAAATTCAAGAAGAGGATATAGACAAGCAACTACCATTAAACAAAGAGGCATCAAACAAGCCTAATTCTACAAAAAAGAAAATTGTCTATATTAAAACAAAAAAATAGTTTGACGTTGTTTGCAACGAAAATTAAAGCTAAGAACATTTGCACTAATTTACACATGCATTGAAAGCCTTATATATTATATTACTGATATTATATTTATATATTATATATAATATAGGTTTTATGCGGTAAGTATACATTATATGATTATAAAATATAATATATATAATAGAGTAACATCCATATATATATATACTATATTATTATATTATAAAGGATGTTAAATCGCAAGTTGTTTGCTTTCGAAAAAAATATAAAAAGGTACTTTTTAATTTTTTTAAGGAACTTTTCTTTTGTTCTTTGATCATTTTTCTTAAAAGTTTAAATCTAATGAATAGTTAAGAGAAGAAGGATGGTTTTTTGAAGCCAATTGTTATTCGCAAGATGTCGTATGTTCATACTTCTCGCAATCCGTCAACATACAAAATGTGGATATATAACTATCTGTTCTCTGGCTGTTATATAAGTATATATATAATATATATATATATATATATAATATATATATATATATATTATATATATATATATAAGTAAATACATATATTATATAAACAGAATGTATATATCTATATATATAAGAAAAATTTAAAACGAGCAAAAATAATGAAATCAAATTTTAAAAGCAAATATTTCAAACCTTTTGAATCCAAAAATGAAAGTAAGAATTTTTTTTATAATGATTTATCACACTTTCATTTAAGGGAATTTTTTCATTATTTTATTTTTATTATTTTCCAAAGTTTCATTTCTTTTTATTTCCTTTTATTACCTTAAAATCATTTCCATATTATGAACACTAACTTTTGTGTCTATTAGCCTTCTCCCACCCTTCCACTCAGGGTACACACATCATTTTTACTTCAATTCTAACGTATTCCAACTAAAACATCATCACTTTTATGAGAACTATAATTTACTCATAATTCTATGGTTTGATATAAAATTTATGTCGAATAAAATAATTTTTATTAAATGTAGAAAAATTGGACCCGATCAAAGGAATTTCTTGCTGAGAAAAATTACCACTCAATCCAGCACACCTGTGGATACAATTGTACACATGTAAATACTATATAGGGGTGTTACATATATCTATCTATCTCTATCTATCTATCTATCTATCTATCTATCTATCTATCTATCTATCTATCTATCTATCTATCTATCTATCTATCTAAATATCTATCTATCAATCTATCTATCTATCTATTTGAAGCCAACAACATTTAAATAAAGTCTTTGACATGTGTGACTCAGCTAGGTAAGGATCGGGTAATTATGCAGGTATTTTACAGCTAACAAATCATAATTTTTTTTACAAACAGCAAGAATGGCAAATGGCAACAAATGAAGTTTTTGAAGTTTTAAACAGGGTTACTGCTTCTGATCACCTCATTTAAGGAATTTTAGATTTAAGGAAATTTATGCTTAATCATGATTTAATATTATTACAAGAACTATGTTATGGGAAACAGAATACTCACTTGATAAATAATTGACAGAAAAATGGGATAAACCATGTGTCATTTTTTGTTCAAATAAAGATTTTTTATATACAAAATTTTGGGTAGAAAAAAAAGGTATGGCATCTTATGAAAAATATAAATATTCGCAGAGGAAAGTACTTGATAACCAAGAATTACATAATGACGTCTATATTAAATTGTTTTAGAAGTTCAATGATCTTTTCATAAAATAATGATTTTAAATGTATGTCTGCTTGAAGTACCATTTAACAAAGATTGATGGGTGAGATATTGCAAACTACTCTTCCATGAAAGAAATAAAGGCATTAATTAAAAGTATTAATCATGATTCTGTTAATTATTATTGGTGATTTATTTAAAACATCAGATTCATGATGATTCACGACTTTTTGGTTAATTATTAAAAGGAAATGTTATTGAAGGAAATCAATTTGCACTACGCTGTTGATAACAATAAAAGTAACCTAAACCTTTTTCGTCTTTAAGATTCATTTACTTATCTCTGCCTGCTCATCAAATATTGATCATCATGGCTTTAACATGTTGATTTGTTCAAGATGTCTAAAAGAATGTTAATAATATGAAGATATTGTATAATATCAAGCGTCTTATAAAATAATACCTGTTCCTTTTTTATCATGTAATTGTTTTTATAAAGTAAAGTGAAAGTATTCATGTTCTCTAAAAACGAAAATAACATGCATACTAAACGTATTAGCAATAGTGTTAAATGCGATGATTACAATTACTGGTTTATAGCACTAATTTTGTGACTCACAGTGAAGAACCTTTATCTATCATGATGCAGGACAATTTAACGGAATAATATTGAAGTCATATTTATCGTAATTTGATGAAGAGACGTTCAAATATATTATATCAGATAGATACATTGCTACTATATAAATTATATATTTATATTTAGGTTATATATACTGTTGTAATTTTAAATATAATTTCATGTCTTAGTTAAATTAAAATGAGATTGTCAGATAATATCTTTAGTTTAAAATGTTTTGTATGCATGGATGCAAGACATACTTATTGATGAAAAATCAATAAAGCTTACATTTTTATGCTCACCTGATCTCCTCACACGATTTTGCTAATCCAATTCACAATACCGAAACTTCTACTTTTAATGTATATACTTTTATTATTTGATTAATTTAATTATTTTATTAACTTTTTTTTGTACAATTATTATAAGGAGAGAGAAGAACCACAATGCTTATATATATCAACTATTTTATCATAATAAATAATAGTTTATTATATCTATATATATATTATATATATATATAAAAATTAAGTTATATCATATAATATACGTTACTAATATATAATCAGTACTATATATATATATGGCATTATATAAAAATGTGTTAAGTAATTTTAGGATAACTATTTTAATTTTTTTATTTATTGCAATGAAGGTGTGCACAGCTCAATTCACGATAGCGCGGGTTGTATTCTTCTCTTTATTGAGCAGGCATATTACAACTCACAATCAATCCTCCCTGCCTGTTATTTACCGTGCCGACCTTTGCTTTTAAAATTAGAGCTCGATATAATTTAGTATAGTACTCTTTTTTTTACTGATTGCACTATTTTTGTTTAGTGGGTCAAATTGTTGGGTCAAAGTTTACCCGACTTTTCTTTTAAGGTCTTGCCGATATTTTTACGCAGACTCTCCCTGCTTTTTTGCTTGACGTGATATGCGTATTAAGGTTGTTGGCCTTCTGGATAATTTTGGTTTTCTCGACCAGCTTTTTACGCCACGAGGTCGCTTAGTTGTCTAAATGTGCTTCGTTTAAAGCAATTTTGTCTTAATCAACGGAAGTGTAGTTCCTTTATTTAATTTTCGGCATAAAGTTTAATGCCTACCAAACGTGTAATATTTTTTACTATTTATTTTAAATGTTCTCAACATTTTCCTGTTGTCACCATTTCCTTTACCTATATGTCACTGTATATACAAAGCAAGAGCTGATCAAACATTTTTATGGTGATATTCCTTTCGAATGTGGATCTGTCCCTGGTTTTCTTTTTTCGTCGTATTATCTTGCGCAACAGCTGGTAAGTCTCTTAGCGTCTACACTCATCTAGACGCCAGGTATTCTTTTGACAAATAAATTGGTTTTGAGGTAATTTTTGACTCACAATTTATTTTATATCTAAATTATTTATATAATACATATAAACAAATTTACTCATTCATACTGTATATTTTTAAATACTTTAATTATTTAATAGTTCTCCATGCTTAAATAATATCACCGGAATTTCTTTCTGAATAGAGAAATTTAATTGTTGGATCACCTGACCAAGCCGAACAGCTGATCCGTATTTCTTGATGTTAAGAAACAAAACGAAACGTTTTGCAAATTCTTGAATTTTAAGAATAGTTTGTTTTAAATATAAAGGTTAACATCTTGAATGGAATGCTCCTACTAGTCTTTTTTTTTGTTTTTGGTTATTTTATTTAATATAGTATATTTAGGTGCATAATATATATATATTAATATGTATTAATATATATATATTTATATATCATGTTTACACTTATTATATATACTATATATATATATATATGATTATATATAGTGTACTACTAACATACTTTCAATCAAAAAGTTATATTTACTATATATATAATGTGTGTGTGTGTTGTGTTTGTGTGTTGTGGTGTGGCGTTGTAGTGTGTGTTGCGAATATATTATAGTGTAGTCATAGTGCAGTTTTAGACATTACCAGTATTAATTTTTGTGTATAATTCTATATTAATATATTAATATATATTCAGGGATATTTAAACTTTGTTTAATATATTTTGTCATAAAAATAATTACTGAACGTTATAATTTATGTTGAATATGTAATAATAAGGTCTCAATGTTGAGATTTGTTCGAAATTATGTTATGATTAAAATAAATTCACACTTAATTACTCATTGACAACTTGAAAGTGTGGGAAGTCTCATTTGGGGGTTACCCCCGAAGGGGATGTAAAGTCCTCTGGGGGTGGTAGCAGGCATTATATATATATTATATAGTTATTATATTATATATATTAATATTTAATTGGTAATCCTTTCATTTTATCTGTATCGTTAATATATATACTGTATATATATATATATATATTTTAATATTATTATGATTATATATATATTATTATTATTATGTATTATATATTATAATATTTATATATATAGTATTATATATATATTATATATTATGTTATATATATATATATATTATTATATATATA
>JABUQX010109020.1:0-2500 GCA_015478945.1 Trachelipus rathkii
ATTGCAATTTTAATGTTTAATTTTTTTTTTTACATTTTCCTAACTTAAAATTTACAAGGATTCCAAAAAGGTATTCCTTTTTCGCTGTAGCTATTGTAAGTTTTTCGAGATTGATTTTTTTTTTTTTTTTTTACAGTTTTCCTACTACAATAAGATTTTGCCAGGATTCCAACAATTGTTATTCCTTTTCCTGTATGCTATTGTAGTTTTTGAAGATATGGATTTGTGGCCTCTTCTATATATATACATAATATTGATATATAATTATATTAAATATATTAATTATCATATATATATATATTAAGGTACTATATATAATATATATATGATATATTATAAATACATATACCGTATATATATATATATAATATATATACATTATATATAATATATATAATTATATAATAATATATACAATATATATTATTAATTATACTATAATATATAATAATCATATACATATTACTAATATATATATATATCATATATATATCACATATACAGCCCATATATACTCATATATAATATATATCTATATATATAAATATATATTAATATAATATATATATATATATATATATATATATATACTATAATATACTTTATATCATTTTTAAGCCTTCACGACTAAAAATATTTAAAAAATCTATGTCCCGATGCATAATTTCTTTCATAAATAATGTCGAATGAGAAATAAAAAAGGGCCCCAATATTTCTCCGCGTTTCCCCAAGTTTCTCGAAGACAATAAGTAGCCCACATATTCCTCTTTTCAATAGCTATCCAAGACCGAAACATCAATCTCCCACACACACACCACACAACCGACCCATATCATCACACACACCTACCACCACAGACCATCACAACTCACACTATTATGATACATAGAATGTTCTAGAGGACGAAAATTAATATTCTCTTTTAGGTGACCTGACCTGGCCCTAACAACTAAGTCAGCCTAACCTAATCATATATGATTTTGTTTTTAATTTTTTAATTTTTGCAAGAAGGAGGAGGGAGGAGTCTCGCTGCCGAGGAGAGCACTCAAAATGTCCAGAGCCGTAAGAATGTTATTCAGCCGATATTTTATTTTGAATTTAATATTATTAATAATTTTAATTACTTATTACTAATAATTTGAATTTGAAATTTTTTTTTAAAAATGTTCGTGAATTAAAAATGTATTCAGCTTTTTTTTTGGTAGCTTATATACGTTTTTTAGATACAGAACATGTCAGCTAATACTAGCCAACTGGCCAATAGATAAAATATACCATAATATACTACTATATAATATATATACTATATATTATATATATATAACCTTAATAGTCTATATATATATTAATATATATAAATATATATATAAATATATTCGTAATATAGTTATATACATATATAATAATACTATAACTATATATTATATATACTATACTAGTATATATATATAATATATATATATTTACCTATCTATCTATATAATTTAACTATATATAAAACTATATATAATATATATATTAATTATATATATACTATATAATAATATACTTTATATAAATATATATAATATATATCAATATATATATCTGTATGTCATATATTAAATATATATAATATAAAATATATACTAAATATAAAATATAATACTATAATACTATATATATATGATAATAATATATATATAATATATATCTATATAATAACATATAAATATCTATAAATTATTATCATATATATATAGTATTAAATATATATATATCGTAAATACTTTATATTTAAATTTCAACTTGTAATTGAAAATAATAGTTATTTTCCATAAAAAGTTGACTTACACCTTATTTCGTCTTTTTATGTTGTTAAGAATTTTTTCCAGCTGCAACGACTTATAAAATCTGGGCCGTGGCTTTAAGTAAAGTTATAGGCGGAGCTAAGAAGATAGATACAAAGTACTAAACTACAACCACGCACCCTATAATATATATCATATATATAATATATAATAGTATATAAAATATATATATAAATAATATATATATATATATATATTTACTATATATAACAATATATATAGTATATTATTTATAATATACTAAATATGATATATAGCTATATAAATATATATATATAATATATATATTATATATATATATATATATATATATATATATATATATATATATATTATAATATATATATATATAATATATATATTATCTATATATTATATAATAATATAGGTAGGTAGAGTACATGTTCCCACGATGAAATAAAATGACGAAATGCATTTATAACGAATCCGAAGGAGAAAAAACTCCTCAAGAATAAACAAGATTTATTCTTTTAAAGTAAAAGTATTGTGAAGGTTCAGAAAGTCGATTTTGTGATACTTTTTATTATCTGTCTTAAAGGAGATAAATATCTCTTTCATTTTCAAATTTATCTTTATAATGTATTATAAATTCATTTTTTCATTAAGGTATATATAGAGTTTCATGAAAT
>JABUQX010109020.1:7500-15000 GCA_015478945.1 Trachelipus rathkii
AATACTATATATACTTTTCATTGTTAAAAAAATTTGCTTTTAAAGTTGCTAAATATAATGTAATAGGCCTCTAAATTTCATATTTATTACACTTGTTTATTATCCTTATCAATTATGGCGACACCAGCTGATTTTCACCGATTTTCATGAAACTTATATGAAATGTTTGAAATGATCTGTAATGAAAAAAAGCCGTAATAAAGAATTCGAAAAATGAGCCGGAAAAAGTTAGGATGTTTTCAAATTTCATTATTATAGCATTTATTGCCAGATACTTCTTTTATTTAATTGATTTTTTAGACGATTTTCCAGCTCTTACGGGGGCGGGGCATACAAGAGGCGGAGCTCAGAGTTAAAGGGGGAGGAGCTTCCTATTAGACAAATGTTCGTGTAACATGTATCAATGTTATTTCCCAACAACCTAGTAAAAAAAAAAAAAAATTATGCTAGTCAAAGTATTTGTAACTATTATATTGCACAATTGTTCCCCCAAATTTACAAACTTTCCAAAAAATTTCCCAAAAATCTTAAATTCCCCCAAATATCTCCAAATCCTTCAACTGTTATTCGAAATCTCTCCCAAATGGCCCCAAATTTTCCCTCCAATTCCGGCCTCGTTTGAGACGATCTTCTTTAATCTTTTACTTATCAAAGACATTGATTTACTTCCTGACATTGAAAATTAAGCCCAATAAATGGACCTTGATCGACCCTTACTCCTACAGGAATCCTGCAAGCCCCCTTAAAGCCCCTAACAACCCATTACTCACCTAACGGTCTTAATTAACATGGTCGAAGGTATATTAAGAGAGAATTTCATCAAACTTATCCATTATATATTATATATTAATATATATATAATATAAGTATAATCATCTTTATATATATATATAGTTAATAATATAATATTATAATTACATATATACCTATATAAATATAATATATATATATGGTGAGGTTTACCATAAGGCAGGGGAAGACTTGACTTTTAAATAAACTTTATTTAGCGACAAAAGTTTACTATGTAATAATGTGAACCTAAAAACCACCGTATTAAAAAACAACAATCAAAACAAAAACATCCTATATGTTTTAAGAAATTTAGTAGAAAGCTCATGTCTGTTGGCGCTTTATGCTACTTTTTTTTTTGGTACATTTTAGCTGTTGCCAGATTTTCTAATGGTTCACGAGAAAAAAGCGAATTTTCTTACGTACAACTTTAGTAATATTCTCTTATGGCAATTAATACGAAAACAAAGTCTTAACATACTATTTAACTATAGCTTTTAGAAGAAGTTTATTTAAAGCGAAAGTTAGATATATCTTTATATGAAACCTATACAATAGCAATGTATTAAAAAAAAAAAATTTGTATGGTGTCCAATTAAATCCACTTTTTTTTCATATAATATTAACTTCGAGAGACGACAATGTGTCTCGGGTTCTCACTTTTTTTGGTACGCCCTTTTAGATCTTGCAACAACTTTACTATGTTTTGCGACGAAGACAAACGATAATTATATTTTTTTGTATACTTTAAGTAATATTTTTTAATATTTTTTTGACGTTTTTGATTTGGCAAGAATTCTTCTAACAACGGAGACAGTTCTACACTTTCCATTTGATTTGCCATATTCCTTTCCAAACGGAAGGAACAATTTCATATAGCAAATCTGAATCTATTTACATTTATCTTCTTTCCAGTAAGGTTGCCTAAGTTCTCGTTCTTAGACACTATTGAGTTTTTATATTTTTTATAAGTTTGCTGCAGTCACATGAAATCGTTAAAAAAATGTTTTTTTTTAATGTTTTTAAGTTTTCGAAACACCCCTATTTTATCTTCGAAATATAAATTAATTAGTTATTTTCTAATGAACTGGTGAAATATAATTATAAAAAAATTACAACACAATTTTATGAGAGAATCTTGTGACGTCACTTAGAAAGATTGCACTATATATATATATACTATATACTTATTATATATAATATATATATATATACCTAATATATACTATAAATAATAATATATACCAATAATAATATTATATATTATAATATACTTAATATATATACTATATAACTAAATATAATAGCTATATATATATAATAATAAATAATATACATATATATATATATATAATTTTATGGATATTTTATCTTATTTTTAAACTGAATGGGCAACCCCAAGGGTAATACAGCACCGACAGGGCAGGCAAGTCGGGGTCTCTTGGCCTATGACGGGAAGACAGGGTAGGACTATTTCGCCCCGCCTCCGGGGAGGGTCTCCGGAACGCACCGCTCTTGTATTGTAGGCGTGTCCGGCGGGGGTTCCTTACCGACCCCCTCCCACATACGGGGTTGCAGGAAAACGCTCACCCCCCTCATGATTCCACCGCGATAGCGCGCTCAGAGCCCCTACATGGCCGTGTAAACAATACTACTAATAATATATATATACTATATAATATATAATATATACTAAATATATAATAATATATATCATAATATATATATACCTATTACTATATATATTATAATAATATATAATATAATAATACTATTATATATAAAGTGATCATATAAACATAGATTATATAATATACTATATATATAACTATAATATATAATATAATAACTAATAAAGTATATATATAAAATATATATTCTAAATATATAAATAATATATATATATATTATTATCTATATATATATATATATATATATAATATTACTCATTATATATATATAATATAATATATATATATATATATATATATATATATATATATATATATACTAACTATCTTAACTATATAATATAATAAAAATATATAATATAGTATAATATATAATAATATATTATATATATATATATCTATATATAATACATAATAATAAACATAAACTAATACTATATATATAGTATACTATATATATATAATATATAATATATAATAATATATACTAATACCCTATAATCATATATAAGTTTAGTTACCACACTAAAAAAAACAATTTTCTCTCTATTCTAGCAACAAAATGGTACAAAAAAAAAAAGTACAAATAATTTCCACGAAAATGGTTGAAACTTTCAAATTTCAGTTTCACTCGCCTTTTGACTTTGAATATAACAACTATTTTATTTTTTTTATTTTTTTTTTTTTTTTTTTTTTTTTTATTTTTATTTTTTTTCTTTTGTCTCGTAAATTCTGAAACTAATTTTTAATCAAAAATATGATTATATATGTATAGAAGTAATATATACTGTATACTTTTTTTTTTTTTTTTTTTTTTTTAAATCATTGCTTTTCACGTTCCTACATTATTATTTTAAAGTTAATTGTAACAATAAAAGTTTTACAATAATCACCTATACTTTTTCCTTCCTTTGTGGTAACCTTAGCCTATATATCGATACTATAAATATAACTAAATATATATATATATATATAATATAGTATATAATATATATATACTACATATATATATATAATTCCACACTAATTTCAATATATATATATACACATAATAATATAATACTATATACTATTTAAATATCATATAATATAATAATATAGGTATAAATATATATATATATAATATATAAATATATATATCACTATACACACTCACAATAAATACCAATATACTAATAATTACCCTATAATAGTAATATACTATATTATATATAATAGTATATATTATATATACTTATTATATATATATATATAGTATATCCACAACATGTTTTCAAAAATTTTGAAGGTCCATCTCCGCTTGAAGTGACCATATATGCGCTGATGTTTACACCTTATCATGACTTATCAACAAAAAATCTCCACCAATAAAAATTAGAAGTATACAACTATACACCAGTGTGATGGAACAGTATACCACAAACAATAATGCTCACATTAATACGAAGGGCAGTTTGATCTAGTATTTTTACTCAGCCTGAAAATAAGTGAAATAATTTTAAACAAGGCAATGATCAGGTTATCATTGCAATTTCTAGTGAAGCTCAAAGAGTATTTGAGGAGAGGATAAAATAACAATTGATTCTACTGCAGGAGATGAGATGAATATTTTCTTGCTATCAAGCATTGACGATAAATAAAAGAATAAGACAATAATGGTGCTAATAAAAAGGTTGATTTGTGTTTTAACAGAAAATGAGTTCCAAGAGAAAATGGTTAAAAATAAACGATAAAGCATTCTAAATTGAGTCAACTTTATTAGCGATAAATTACCTTGCACTTACAGCAGTTTTCTGTTCGAAAATTTGTTAATGACGAAATTATGATAATAACATTAAAAACCTTGCTTTAGCTTAAATTGAAAACTTCTTTACTTTTTTTCCAGACTCATTTTACCGACCAAATCACAAGTCTTTTTCGTAACATACAACTTTCTGCGATTAAACTCTTTATTAGGATTCTGAGTTATTAAAAAACGCACTATTATTCGGGTTTATCATTTCCCTACATTAACAGATAAAACACCTAAGAGAGCCTCGTATTTGCTGTGTCTCGGAGGTTAGGCATACATCGCACCGACAGAGAGTTTTGGCCGATACTATGTTGTAATCTTCTTTCGTTGGGAGGATTATCACTTCTAATTTTGCGCTCTAGAACATATTAGACATCAAATAAAATCCCTCAATATAGCAACTTACACAGCATGAAAATTGCTATACAATGGGATACCTTATACCATATTGCATTCCAGATAATTCACTGTATACTTTTATGAAGCTCAATGTAAGGCATAAAATTTCAAGCAATGCATAAATTATAGCTCTTTGTGAACTATTTTTCCTTTATAGACTTTCGTGAATATTCAAGGCTGAGAAAATTTCACCACTCAATGCACTGCATAGCGAGACAAATATGAGACCACTCTTGGAGAGATAGACCAAGCGATAGTTTTCATAAGTTGTAATACTTATTCTCACAATTTAATTTTTTGACAGACACAATTTTCTCCAGTCAATATTCATTTTAGCTTAGAGATAACTGAAAACAAAAAATATTTGACGTAGGTTGAAGAGTATCATATATCAAACAGTAAATGAGCACAAAACTAACGAGAAAAATATGTTCTTATCAGGTGAAACATCGAGTAATCGTCCTCTATACGGCTAGGAACATTATAAATATAAAATATATATATTTCATTTATTAAGTATTTGCCTATATAATATATATATCAGTATGAAATAACTACCGCACAATATAATTAATAGAGAGAATAGAGGCATATTTATTAGGGACTGTGAAATTATAAGATATAATATAGCATGTAGCAATTAATTAATTACCTACTAACTTAGTTTTTTAAATTGATTCTAAGAATAATGGTCTCTATCAAGCATTATAGCTATCGATATCTACCAAAGATTCCGAATAAGTGTATCACTCGTTTCAAATTTACGTAATTTCAGTATCCATATATAGGAGGTCATGATGTTCATAACACTAGTATATCTAGTTTTTGATTTATAATAAGAGAAGAGACAGAAAGTTGATGTTCAACAAATGTGAATTAAGCCGCATTTTCGCTAACGTAGGAGTACCGAGAGAGAGACTTGTATGAGAGCATATCCGGACCGAAAGCCCAACGAAATCCGCTTTCCAACAGCTAAGATGTATTGTATGCTCTTGAAATAGTACTTTTATTAAGGATGTCGAGAGGATTGTTTATTGACTATTAGTATTAGGTGTTGTGTGTTATGCTATCTTGACGCGTGCGGTCGGTTAATCTATCCGCAAATCTCTCTTCACCATTCTTCAATTTTCTGTGAAAATCATGGTGGATTTGCCGCGTGTTTTAGAAATATAGATGTCGGCAGTGTGTTTGGGTTTTGAGATAATTCCAAGTTTACTTAAGCTGTAGATGAGTGTGGAATTATTTGAAACAGACAGGGGTTATCGGAAGAGAGTGGGTGACGAAAAATAATCGACCCTATAGATGCCGCTCGCGTGTGTGCATTAATTTTCTCAGGTGCGGTGCAGTGCGTTCTTGTCGTAATATATCGCTCGAGATGCCAGATCCACTAATTAGCTCACCTACAAATGATGGAAGCACGCAAGCAGTGGCCTTCAGAGACGATCTCCAACTCTATGGTTCTCCTATATCTCTTGAAAAAAACACTCAAAATATACTATTAAAATATATATTCTAATTTCTTATCTTGTTAATATAATGTATATGTTATATATATATATTAAATATATAAATATCTTATAATATAATATTTTTATTATTCTTTAATGTATAATATATAAGCGCAACCCTACTTTCTCACTTTCTTCTTAAACTTTTTATAATTAAGAAATTTAATACCTGAGAGCAGATTATTATGGCAGACTATATAATAATTATTTCATAAGAAAAGAGATTCTACTGAATATATTTTTATAGAGAGATTGTGTGTTTCTCTCAATGTGCTCTCTTCTGTGTTCTCTTTTTCTTACAGGAATATATATCGTTCCACTGGTACCCTATAAATCTTAAATTTTTACTATAATTTTTGTTTTCTTTACAAATATTAAACATATTTATAGTCGAATAAATATTGCCTGTGATATACAACTCTATACCAAAATTTCCTCTTAACCTCAACCAATTCATCTCTACTACTCTTTTGACGCACAAGGAGTTTACAAAACTGTATCGTCAAACCGGCAAGCAATTCTCTTAATTCCTGCAATAATATTCTCTTCTCTCTATCGAGAATTTAGCTCACAGTAGGATTGTCGACTGAATCTTATAATATAATAAGCTTTATTCAATATTATTCACGAGAGCACACACATTTAATATATTATTCCTCACTGTCATATTAATCCAGATAAAATAGAGTACACGGATATGATAATTGAGTAACTAACATAATGAGATTAATAATAATACACTCACACTATATTACCACTCAGATAATTACAAGACTACACTTTAATAAAAGTATCTGCTTTACTATATAGAATACTCATAAGATCCTATAATACTCTCCACTACATTATGCTGTACCACTCCATTACTTATCAATGTATCTTCCTATAACCATAAACTCTTCGCAGCAGTTACCCCAATTCACGGAACAACAGCATACCGCATACCAATTATTGAGGAGTACCTATATTAATATCGCCGAGAAGACGTACAATTTCGTAACGTACTTAATACTTGAGACATTCTTCTAAAGGATTTATTTCTAATTACAGCGAATGAGTAGTTTTACTAATTATTGATATTAATGTTAAGTATAATATAAATGATATTAAGATATATATATAAATACTAATATATAATTATATTGTTAATGATCTGGTTGCGTGTTTTGGTGTAGAAAGCCTCCGCAATATTTAATAAGTTCCTGGTTTCTCAACCCGATGCCATTTTATAATATTGTGTAGAGTATTTAGATTATATCTTAACCTTTATATAGTTGATTGATCAATGTATGCCGTGATTGAATATATAATATAGAAATTA
>JABUQX010109020.1:20000-32460 GCA_015478945.1 Trachelipus rathkii
GCCCTACAAACCAAAATCCCAATGGGAGGTACTCTCATCATTTTGAGTGCGCTACTCTCCCGCTGTCCATCTAGTTGCCTCTTCCGACATGCAGAATACACGTATGTGTATTCTTGCATCCTACAAGAGAATGCCCCACATCATCTATATATCTATATTTATTATTATATATATATATATAATTATAATGATATATATTATTATATTATAATATATATATATTTATATATATATTAATATAATTATATATATATTATATATTATTATTAGTAATATATGCGTGGATGTGCGCTTGCGGTGGTGTGTGTGTGTATTTGTACGTGAAAATTTTCCATTATTAAATGCAATGACAATTCTTAAACATTACAAACCTGTTTTTCCAAAGTCATTATCCAAAGAGACACGACGACGGTTAATTAAATCTTCTATATGTATCTAGTTTGACCAAAGTGTTCCGCTTGCCTAGAATTAATATAATAATAATAATAATACATAATAATAATAATAATAATAATAATAATAATAATAATAATAATAATAAATTTAGTGATGTACGGAGTCCGAGTTATAGCTAATCGTCTATAGTAGTAAATTATTGTGCCAAATATTTTTTAAAATATAATAATAATAAAAAAAAAAAAAAAAAAAAAAAAAAAAACTTTTAACGGTGCTTTTCCTATGCAGGGGAAAAACGGGGGGACCACAAAAAATCAAAATTTAAGCCGGCTATCCCAAACCGCTCACAAGTGTCGCAGTCGATTTTAATTCTTGCCCCCAGGTAGATAAAACTCCAACTGCTACGCGGAGGATTTGAACCAGCGTCCTCTCGTATGAGAGGCTGCGACTCAACCTCCTGCGCCACGAGGCGTTCTTATAATAATAATAATAATAATAATTATATAATAATAATAATAATAATAATAATAATAATAATAATAATAATAATAATTTTTATTGAGGGCTGTACAGAAACCTCCAAAGCACAGAATGCGGCTATAACCGTGTTAGTAAACGCTAACGAGAGGGGAAATCCCTACCGAAAGAAATAGGAACAGAGCCGAGATGGTTAGATCTTATACAAGATGTTTAGTCCCAATTACGAAAATGAGATGATTCGGATAAGGTGTGCTGAAGGCGATGCTGAAGAGGTATAGTGAGCACATCAGGGAAGAATTTGCTTCGAAGAGTCAAGATGGCTTCGCAACCCACAAAGAGATGAACGACTGTAAGAGGGCAATTGGAGGAGCAAAAAGGGCTGGTCGTGGGAACCTCCCTGCGTCATAAGAAATCCATGGGTGAGATTGGTATGGCCCAGATGCAATCGAGCCAGGACCACCTCCAGGTGCCCTCTATTAGATGAAGACCCCCGTCCAATGACGGGTTTGACGTTCCGTAGTTTGGCGCCACGAGCATCCTCCGCCCAACATATCTGCCAGCCAGAGAGGAAGCCCCGACGTATTGCGACGGAGAAATCTGTAGCAGGGATTGGCCCAGGCGTACAGCAGGGGGACGGTATTGGGTACTCGTCACCTTGTGCGTAGCCGCCTGTTTGGCCTCACTATCAGCCCGTTCATTTCCTGGACCACCCACATGGGAGGGAACCCAACAAAACTCAAAGCGGTGCTTCTTCACAGGCAACAAACAGAGGGACTGTTGAAAGGCAGAGACCAAAGGGTTTCGGGTTGACCGGTCAAGCAACGCCTGGAGAGTGCTCCTAGAATCGGAAAAGATGTTAGTTACCTCCACGGGAGATGGCGTTAATTCTGTTCACCGTCTGTTTTTTCACAGCCGAAAAAACAGACAAATACGGTGGAAGGTGTGGGATACAGTGACGTCCGGAAACACAGCCGCAGCCCACACCCCTCCTTCAGTCTTGGAACCATCGGTGTAAACCACTATAGAGCCGCTATGGACCTCCTCATGGGATAGAAAGGAATCCCTCAACTGCACCGGTGTGCCTCCGACATTGTTTAAGACTGGATCCAGCTGCAGAGAGCTGGAAGTAACATCCCCAGAAAATGGCCAATAAGAAGGGTTGTGATGAACGCGCTCAATCAAGGCCGATGAGGTAGAAACCTGAATACGGATGAACAGTGAACACATGAGTTGCTCCCTCCGTAATGATAGGGGCATCACTCCTGCCTTCACCTTTAGACTTTCTCTCGGAGATGAACGAAATTCCCCCGTGGCTATTCTCAGATCTTCGGTCTGAATGGGGTCAAGAAGACGGAGGTAGGACCGGAAGGTCCTCTCATATATGGCACAACCATAGTCTAGTTTAGCCCTCACCAGAATGATGTAAAGGTGGAGCATGGTTTTTCTGTTCGCACAATAAGTCATGGACATGATGTGCCGTAATAGATCCAAATAACGGCGGCAACTAGCTTTGAGGAGAGTAATGTGAGGGAAGTACGTGATGTGCTCATCGACCAGCAGACCCATAAATCTCACCGTCGGCTCCACACGGATAAGGAAGGCATAGAGGCGTAATACAGGAAGCGATTGTAGGGGTCCCCTATGACGAGGATTTTTTTTCGGGAAAGCGCGCCTGTTAGTTGTTTTCACGTGAGAATGTAAAGCACGCGCGGAACACCAGGAGGAAACCCTATCGTGACAACCTGAAGTTGGACGGCCCAACCCACCCCCACCCATCCAAGGAGTTTTGCTCCACGTGATGTACAGGGGCAAGATCGTCCACATAGCATGGAAGCAGCGCACCTTAGTCGGAGATGCGAATAGACGTACTTCCTTGAAAGCCTATTGCGAAAAGAAACACGCTCAGTACCCTGCTGACCCTTTCGTCAGACAAAACGTCTGCGACAGTTGGTACCCAACGGACTTGAAACGAAGCGATCTGAATTAATAACTGGAGGAAGAGGGAAAGTTGCCCCCTAATGCCAAGGAATGAAGCTTCGCCAAAATCCCATCCTACCAATTTCGGCTATCTTACGGCTTTTGGAGGTCCACAAGAAATTGCCAGGCCATTTTGTCGGGAAGCAAGTGCTCACCGATCGTCGTGATCCACCGAAGAGAGGATCCCTGAGTGAGCGATGAGTGACGAAAACCAACATTGATAGTCGGAAAATGCATGAAGTTGCTCCAACATGGGAACAAGACGGAGCCACCAATCTCTCCATGAGCTTGCAGGTGATGCAAGTCAATGAAATGGGGAGATGGTTATCGGAAAAAGTTGGATCTTTCCCAGGTTTGGGAATAGAGACAATATATGCAGTAGACCAGACGGGAGGGAAGACCCCCTCCGCTCATATTTTATTGTATAAAGTGAGAAGGAAGGCAGTTGCAGAAGGATGAGCGTGCCAGAGCATCTGCAAGGAAGGGCCAGGCGTTCCTCTTGCAACAGTTTTAGAGCGGCCTGGAACTCGGCTCTTGGTGATAGATTGTTGTCGGAGGTCTTCTCCAGGTGAACGAAAAATCAGGAATCTTCACCCGCAGGCGGTCAGAACAAAGAGGGCAGGATACTGGAGCCGCTGGAGCAGGACGAGAGTGATACCCGACTCGTCGCCACGACCCAGGGCGAGATGAGATCAGAGATATGCGGCCATAAGAGGGGGATTGGTGGATCATGCATAGTGTTTTCGTGAAATTTCTGCACCTTTTAATTGACCGATGAAAAGGGCGTGAAGAATGAACGAGTGGAGCTATTTGCGGAAAATATTGTTTCGCGCATTGCATATACCCGCCGGGAGGCCGGGCTGCCGAAGCTTTAACAGAATCTTGAGTGGAAGGTGTTGAGAATTGTCTTATACAGCCATAAAATTTAAGCTATCACGATTAGCCCGTGCACATGCCTGGTTCCACAGTGCGGTTGTCGATTTCGGTCCCAGATGATGGAATATGGTCCATTGCCGCCTGCGAGAATTGTCTGAAAGTGAGTGAGCATCCGCGGCGACCGGGAACAGGATAGTTCAGGGAAGATGGGAAGTAAGATGACGCTGAGGAAGGGACCAGTCTGCTCTGTCGTGCGCAGCCAGAATAAGGTTGTTGCTACGAACTGGGGCTGAAGGATGGTATCACGATTGGGTAGTAAGCACTACCGCAGAATAAAGCTGACCTTTCCCACCCAAAAAGATCTAAAGACGAGATGGAACACAACGAGACGTCAACACAGGAAGAAGTGCCTGTATCAAAACGTTCAAAGGCTGGAAGGCCCGTGCTGAGACATCCCAATAGAAATCCTGCAAAATACTCGATATCCAATCGGCATTGGGGGAATAACAGAGTCTCCCCACAAAGGGTGGAGGAGGTTAAAGTCACTGAGGACCAACATGGGTGGTGGGAGAAACTTGAAAAAATCGACGAGGTCCTTCTTGGCATATTTACAGCTGGGGGCTAGGTACACTGAGCACAGTGTAAGCGGTGTGTCAAGATGGATACGAGCCGCTACGGCATGAAAGGGAGTGGTGGAGAGGGGAATCGGAGTGAATTGGACAGACTCGTGAAGTAAGATCACTGCACCCCCTCTGTCGCTGGCTCCAAGATTAAGAGAAATAAGGGGTTCCCTGTACCTTGAAGGTTGTAAAAGGTCTCGGTCGCGAAGTTGCGGTTAATGTAAACAAACAGCCAACGGTCGATGAGTTACAAGTAAGCTCTTCGTAATTAGCAAAATATCCACGACAGTTCCATTGGAGGAAACGTGCCATAAATGGTAATGGAATCAATGTTCAGGGCGATCGTAACTTTTGAGATTTGACAGTCTTCTCAGAGGATAAAGTCTGATGGTCCCGTGAGCCGCCAGATGACCCACCGACCGGAATGTCAAACCCCGGCGGAAGAGGAAGATCATGCAGCAGGGAAATGTGTGGAGTTCCCTGCTTACGAGCGGGGTTCCTGGGTACCACAGGAGAGGGCTCTCCAAGAAGGCGTGCCAAGTCACACTCCACATTCTGAGCACTCTTTCCAGCTTGCGCACCTTTGCCAAACTTCTTAGCAGACTGTGAAGGGAGATATGTCCCCCAAGAGGTGTGTGATCAAAGGCTGTGTAAGATGGAAGGGAAAGACAAGTAGGAATGGTGACGTTAGAAGTGATAATTTCAGGTGCTCGGCCAACTTTACTAGCATTAAAATAATTAAAATTATCTTTCTCTCAATCCTTTTTTGATAAACCTTATTCATGGAGGCATAAAAAAATGAAGAGACCAGCACAAACTCTGTCTAACGTATATCTTTGAGATGAACATAGACACAAGCTCTGGTGAACGAGATTAAATTCGGTAGGAAACGTACAAGATAACAAAATTCCAGGAAACAGATGTGAATGGTAAGAAGGTACCACAACGAACTAGCATGGAGGTAATTCACACGAAATTTGTGTGACGGCGTCTCGTAGGAGGCGCAATACGAGTGGTCAGCTTTCTCGAGCACCTCTAATTGTAGAACCTATAGAAGAGATAGAGCACCAACGTCACGTCTCAAAGATACAAAGCCAAGGGAGTTTGGAAGACCAGTTGATAAATCTTCTCACCTTGGATTCTACTCAAAAAGATATGTGGAACCATGTTATGCGATGTGAGAACAATATTTCAAAATAGGGTGGATAAGACCCTTGAATAATTGTATTAACTATGATGAGGAAAAATATCTGGCAACCTGAACAGAATTTTCTGTTTCCTTAAATCAGCCTTGACAACCACTGTGATATGAGAGTTCCAAGACAATTTGTTTATATATTGCGACCAAGAATATTTATATCGTCAACAAGGAAGACGGCTGAACCATCAAGAAAGATGGGAAAGTTGGGGTCTATTTGAGAGGGAGATCTATTCAAGTCGAGTTTTAAAGGAATTAAAATTGAGGAAACTCCAGCATCGGGAACCTCAATTCATATCAGTAAGAATCGAATCACAAAGCTGAAATTGAAAGGTACTCTAGATGCAAAGGAGAAACCATACTTGAAATAAGTAGAAGTATGGAGTGTTCAGTTATCGGCATGGGAATTGATAAAGTTAGGATAGCAGCTGAGAAGACTGTTAATGAAAAAGTAGGAAATGGGTGAGAGATATAACATCAAGAAACACCGCTATTGGCAGGGATTAAAGAAGTTTACTGATACAGAGTTATATAAAATAAAGCTATACATGAGTACGGAAAGTGAAGTACAAAACCCTGTCAAAATTCTTGGAAATGTCAAACACCATCTAACAGGACTCCCCATAATCACTAAGGCGGAAGACCTTAACTTGGTCAAATAATAAAGAATATCATCATTTGACCTCAGGCATCTAAACCCATGTTGGTGGTTGGAAAGTAGGGAATAATATTCAAGAATATCCAGGAAATGAAAGGCATAGGTATACTCAAAGATCTTAGAATAGATATATGAGAGCTATTCGGTGGTAGCATGAAAGATCAGAACGAATATCTTTCCTCGATATTGGTTGGACATAAAAGTGATTCCAACATTGAGGAAAACGCTTTTGTAATGAAGCAAAGAGGGCAGTTAAACAAGGGGCGACACCAGTTCAAAACCATACTCTCTATAAAGTTTAGCAACAAAGATGCCTAAATTAATTAAATTGATAACTGCACTGACATAAACACCATAGGACTATAGTTTCTGACATTTCACACTTATCTTTAGTCCAATTTCAACTTTTGATTTCAATTATTTACAATAAATGTAATTTGTATTTATTTAGTTTTATTTAATAGGCTTGCAAAAAATTAGTCACTATTCCCTAAATACATATGCACATTATGCAATACTTAAAAAAATAAAAAGGTAATTAAGTTTTTAAGTTATAGATTGTAATACTCAAAATGGGGAACAGATTCAGTTTCAAATGCTAATAATTCTGCAATGTTAAATACCTACTCTAATACAAAAAAATATACCATAACATTGAATACAAACATTAGATGCTATACTAACGGAGCATAAAAGTAAACTAGAGAACAGAAATATACTTTTTTACTCACAATGTGTGGTGACCTCCGTAACAGCCTTCAGCATAAGCTAAATCTTTCATAATACTCTCTCTCTGCTTTGAAACTGTATTTACTTCGTGAAGAGGGGCTGGAGACTGTTTAGAAATATAAAAAAAAATTAATAGAGATTTATAAGGCAGCTTATAACATACATAGCTTCTTGGCATAATTATATATATATATATATACTATATTATATATTATAATATTATTATATAGTATATTTATATATATACTTCTATATATTTTACAGATATATATTATATTATATACTTTATATAATTATATATATAATATTACTATATATATATTATTTTAAGAAGATATATATATTATACTATAAAATATATATATATATCTATATTATAATATAATATATATATATATAATATTATTATATATATATATATATATATTATTTATTAATATAAGTTATAATTATATATTATATATTATATATATATATATATATCCGTATTATATATATTTTATATATATATTTTATACTATATATATATTATATATATTATATATTATATATATAATTATATTATATATGAAATATATAGATATAATATATATAATATACTAATATATATATATACCGTATATATTATATTATATATATATAGTATTATATATTATATATATATATATATATATATATTATATATATATATAGTATAATATATATGATATATGTATATATATTATATATATGATATATATATATATGATCTTTTTTCTTCTTCACCTTCCTCTTTTGCCCCCAAGATATGGGGTAGGTGCCTGTACAAGCTCGAAGAAAGCAGTAGGAGAACATGACAACGTCGAAAAGAAAGCCAGCTTACCGCCCCTCTGTACCATTAAATTAGTGAGAGCTCGTCAGCAGACAGAAAATCCACCCTCGAGCTTCATGACGCGACGGACCTCGCTATGGTAAATCGTCAATGTAGGGTTCAATCCCCTGGGCCAAGTGAGCCACAACCATGCCCCCATACAAAACCCGCAATTCTCTCCTATCATGCCTTTATTCTCGCCTCTGCCAACTCACATTTCTCTCCTTACAAGACATTCGTTCACCGACTCATCCACTTCTCTTTTGGTCTCCCAGCCGGTCGGTTCCAAAACACTCACCACATACATCCGCTTAACCAACCTACCATCATCCTTTCCACATGACAACCATCTCAAACATACTTCATTTATTCTCTCATTTACCCTTTTTCACACCACACAACGCTCTCTATACGTTCATTCCTCTTTTATCAATTCTTTTCTCACACCTAGCACACCCTAAGATTGTCCATCTGACACATTGAACGTTAGATCTATACTTCTTATTCCAGACCATTGACTCACTACTATACAATACACAGGTACAACATACCCCTCATGTAAGACCCTAGCACACTCAAGACTTGTCCCTTTGCATCCCAACGATTTTAATTGCACCAGCCACCTTCCTGCAATTTCACAACTTTCCTACTTCACTCTGCATCGTCCGTTCCCTTCTCATCCAACATATACCTAAATATTTAAACTCAGACACCTTGTTCTAGCTGCACCATCTAACATAAAACTCACCACTGAGGAGTGTTCCTCACTCACACACATAACCTCTACTCTTATCCACGTTTACTTTCAAGCCCTCTTTCCACACCTGCAAATCTCTCTACTCAATCCGTCTCAAACTCTCTTTTCAGTTCGCACAACAGAACCAAATCATCCGCATATAATAGGATAGGGACCTGCACTCAACTCCTTCTCCACCTTCTAACCTTTCTGCCATTACCCCACCTCAATTCTGTTCATAACCCCATCCATATCAATTGATATATATATATTATAATAAAAATTAAAAAAATTTAATATTTTGGGAATATATATATTATATATATATATATTTATATCATATATATATATATATTAATATATATATATATATATATTACTATAATTATATTATAAATATATACTATATATATATATGAATATATATATATATACTTATATATATATTATATATATATATATATATATATATTTATATTTATATATTAGATTATATATATAATATATATATATATATATATATATTATATATATATTAATCATTCTTTCTTTTTTTCCCCAGACTGGGGGCAAGGTGCGTACATCTAGAAAAAGAAAAGATAGAGAAGAATATGACAAGTCGAAAGAAGCAGCCTTACCGCCCCTCTAATACCTATAGTGAAGAACTCGTCGCACTCTTGAAAATTCCCGCCTAGGCTTCGATCGGACCGCGACTTGTACCTCACCCAAAACCCAACCAGATATGGTATCGTTCAGTAATATGGGTTCATGCCCTGGCCAGGTGGGCACAACCATACCCCTCACAAAACCAGCCACACTCTTATTATGCACCTTTTATTCTCGCCTCTTGCCAAACTACATTTCTCTCCTTCAAACATTCCTTTACTGACGCATCCACTTTTTCTTCGGTCTCCACACTATACATCCGTTAACCAACCGACTATCATTCCCTGTTGCATATGACCAAACATCTCAACGCACTTTCATTTATTCTCTCATTACCCCTTTCCTTCCCACCACATAACTCTCTAACATTCATTCCTCATTGTTTATCAAGTACTCTCGACCTAACACGCCCTAGATTGTCATTTGAACACATTGAACTTTTAGATCTATACCTTTAATTCCAGACCATAGTCTCCACAATACCTCGCACAAGGTAACAACATCCCTCATGAAAACCCTAGCGCACTCAAGACTCTGTCCCTTTACATCCACAACGATTAATTGCACCAGCCACCTTCCTGGCCATTCACAACTTATCCTACTCACTCTGCATCATTCATTCCCTTTTCATCCAACATATATCCTAAATATTTAAACTCAGACACTTGTTCCAGCTGCTCACCATCTAATATAACTTCCCACCGAGGACTGTCCTCACTCACAACCATAACCTTACTCTTATCTAAGTTTACTTTCGAACCCTTCCTTTTAAACACCTGCCAAATCTCTCTACCAATCCTCTCAAACTCTCTTCAGATTCACCACACAAAACCAAATCCATCCGCATATAATAGGTAGGAACTCTGCACTAACCACAATTCTCCATCATTCTAACACCATTTCCTGCCACCCCCATCTCTAATTCTTTCATAACCCCATCCATACAATTATTATTATAATATATAGTATTATAATATATAATTATTATTTATAATTATTATTATAAAATATAATAGGTATTTTTTTCATTTCAATACACACAATTTTGTTACAAACAATGTTGCGCCCTTTGGTATCATCATCACACAGAGGTTGATAAAACACTGATCTGATAATTGGATTATCTTTAACTTTACTGAGTTGATTCAGATGTTTGTCACTGTCAATGCAAATAAGGATGTAAAACCTACCTGAGATAAAACATTATAAATGGTTGCATTTATAAGATCTCCATTAATAGTATTTTCAGCTTTAGATTCACTGATGCTAAACCCAGAGAGCCACAACTCTTGCCATACTGAAGAGTGATCTGCTCTCAGTTTCTTAACGTTGCCAGACACTGCATCTTTAAGGTTCTGCAGTTTTCAATATTATATATATATATATATATATATATATATTTATATATTATATATATATATATAATATATATATATATATATATATATATATAATATATATATATTATATATGAAATGTGGAAAGGCCTCATTGTGAGTAAAATATAACTAACTATGTGCTAGAACCATTTGAAAGAAACTACAACTAAAAAGCTATTAAAATATTCAAAAAGAGTGTCAACAACATTTAAAGCTCTTGAGGATGGAGGGCTCATAATATTAGCAACATAAAAGTTATTGGAGAGAATTAATATATTAAGACTCACCTTCAGAGCTGAGTGCTCTGTCGTATCCTTTACAGATTTGTACACATTTCTAAGGATGGGATCTGAATAGTTTACTGATGTGAAGAAATCTTGCAAAATTTTTGCTCCTACTTTTTACCTATATTATATATAATACTATATTTATATATATATATAATATATATATTATATATATTATATTATTAGTATATATATATATATATATATTATATATATTATTATATATATATTATATATAATATATTATATATATATATATATATTATATTATATATAGTTATATATATATATTATTATATATTATATTGATATATATATAATATATTATATATATTATATTCAAAGATATTTGTGCAATAAACGCAAACAATTATTTGTATATTTCAAATGGTCCTAAGTGGGTTTATATATATATAATCTTTCTTTTTTTCACCTTCCTCTTTGCCCCAAGATTGGGGGTAAGGTGGCTGTTCAAGCATCGGAAAAGAAAAGCAGTAGGAGAACATGACACGTTCGAAAGAAAGCCCAGCCTTAAGGCCCCCTCTGTCCATTATTAGTGAGAGCTCGTCACAGACAGAAAATCCACCCTAGGAGCATCATGGACCGCACGGCCCTCCTATTGTAAATCGTTCAATGTAAGAGTTTTCATCCCCTGGCCCAAGGTGGGCCACAACCATGCCCCACATACAAAACCCTGCCATTCTCCTATCATGCACCCTTACTCTCGCCTCTGCAAAACTCACTTCTCTCCTTCAGACATATCGTTTACTGACTCAATCACTTTCTCTTCGGTCTCCAGCCGATCGGTTTCCAACACACTCACCATTATACATCCGCCTTAACCAACCGACTATCCCTCATCCTTTCCCATGACAAACCATTCTCAAGCATACTATTCATTTATTCTCTCCGTTCCCACTTTTTCACACCCACCCTCTCTAATACGTTCTTTCCTCTCTTTATCCATTCTTCTCACACCTAGCACACCCCTAGATTGTCCATCTGAACACATTGAACTGTTGATCTGATACTTCTATATATATATATATATATATTATTATATTTTATTATAATATATATATTATTTATAATTATATATATATATATATATATTATATTATAAATTATAATTATATATATAGAATATATTAGTGATACACCATAACCTGGTCGGAAATTTTGTGAGCAGTAGTATTGGTATCAGCAAAATTTTGCTGATTACCTTTTAATGATACCAAACATTTTGCGTCTTTACCTCAAAAGCTATATATATATGATAATTATATATATATCATCTTAATAGATATTATATATATATATATATATATATATATTATATATATATATATATATACTTTTATATATATATATATATTTATATTATATAATTATCTTTATAATATATATTATTTATATATATAATAATATATATATATATATTAATATATTATATATATAATATTAAAATATAGTACTTCAATCCAAATGTTAATTTTCGGGACCATCTTGTGGTATGTTACCGTACTTTTCGCGGGCAAAATTGCTGCTAAACTTTAAAAATTTAATTTTTCTCTACATAAACAAAAAAGTTAGTTTTTATATCCAAAT
>JABUQX010109021.1:0-20000 GCA_015478945.1 Trachelipus rathkii
CTTTATGGACCACCTCCAGACTCTTTTATTATTGAAGAATATCTGAATATAACTAAAGAAATACAAACTCTATTAATCGCTTAAAATCTTTGTTCATAAACTTCTAAAAAATTAAGATGGGTGCCAATTCAAACATAGTACTGCATAAATGCCCTAATTCCTTTAATATATAATACGAAATACTACTGTTTTATTTGTGAATAGGATAGTGATAATACAGTTATTTGAAAATACATATATATTTTAGTAAACTATATTATAAATAATTAATAATTTATATTATATATATATATTATATTATATATTATATAATAATAATATAATATACAATTTGGGTGTATTCTTTTTAATAGCGAAAGATAAATAATTTATAAATAATTTTGAAAGCTGTAATATACTTTAAAACATATTATATATAATATATATAATGATATTTACATCATATTTTATATATATTATATAATACTATTATAATATACATATGATAATATATATATTATATATATTATATATATAATAATATATACTATATACCTATAATATATATATATATATAATACTAATAGTATATATAGTAATATACTACTATATAGTATTAAATAAACTGAGGTATCCCATTAACGACAGGCTGTACTTACTTATATATAGCTCTGCATAATTCTTATACGGAAAACTATATAAGTAATTATATAGCAATTATGTGTATATTCATATAAGGATTAATATATATATATAATATACTTATATTACCATATATATATTATAAAACCAGCGAGAATATGATATAGTATATATATAATATAGTAATAATAAATTATATATATAGAATATAATATATATTATTGCATTCAGTTCAACAAAAATTTATATGAAGAAATAATTTATGTTAATAAAATACTGTAACTACGCTTTTCACGGTATAGAAAATATAATAATATATTAATATATAATCAGAAAAAAACATTGATTACACAATGTATAAACGTAAAAAGAATCGTATAAAATAATAATAAATTTATGATTAAAATATATTTAAATAATATTAGTATGAATATATATATATACAACAAATTATCTTGTCCAGACAAAATTTATTATACCTTATTTTTTGCAACAGCCGAGCCAGTTCCCTTTCCAAAAAAGACTTCTACCTGAGATTTGTTCCTCCATCCTAAATTTATTTTAATTAACTTATAATTTTCACTATACTACTACAGTAAGATAATATTTCCAAACATTCTGTTATCTAGTCATTAATTATATAATATTAAGAAAAAATTGGACGTTAACTCTCGTTTTCTACAAATATCATTATTATATGTGTAAACGCCGAGAGATAAATAATATAATAATAATTAAATAATAATTTAATTATATTTTATATAACAGCAACCTTAATACGTACGACATTAGATATAATATCAGATAATAACAGACGTAACCGAACCCGATTAACTATGTACATACGCCGGTGTTTATAATATTCTTAATATATTAGACATTTAGTTAGGAATTTATAGTATAAGGCGGTGGCGTATTTAATTTATATCTATTAAATTAATATATTATATAATTATAATTATATATATTAGTAGTTAATTATATTATATATATAATATCAGAAGCTTTTTTAAGATTTATGGGACGTATAATGTGGATATAATAATTGACGCTTATATAATCTTCAGCCGGAATTTATTTAGCTATTTACCTGTTTCATGGTTAAGGTTTATCCCATATTTATTGTGTAAGATTTTACTACTTATCATATTGAAAATATCAATTTGGAACACAACAGGTCCAATTTGTCGTTCCTCACATCGAACACACGAGTGATTCTGGATCAATTTATAGACAATTCGTTGTCCATTCAATTTCAGAAACAGAATATATCTAATATTCCAAATAAAGTGCAGTAAATATATTTAAACGATTTATATATATATACGTCTTTTCTTTATATTTTTATTATCTGCGATATTCGCAATTGGTAGGTCTAGGTAAATTTATCAGATTCGCTAATTTATGCGTATTCGTTATACATTAACTTAGACTAACCGGAATTGAGATTATTTAAGTTTATGTACGTCGTTATACTTTTATATAACGGATAATTAAGTATATATCGTAGTTAGATTTTAAATTATTAATATTTAATATTCGTAAAATTTAAATCAATGTTAATGCTAAAATTTAATATCAACGTCCATGAAGGTTAATCATTTTCGCGATCAGAAAATTAAAAAGCTTTTATCAGAAATATTAATAGATAATTCTTTAAAATTTAGCGTATTTATAACGAAGGATACTGACGTAAAAGCCGGTTTCAAGTTGGAAGCGTAAGCCTTCAAAATGCTAGAAAACCTTAGATAAAGCTAACTTATTTATTTTTATAGTTTAATTGAGTAGTATAAAATAATAATATATATAATACGTATATTAATATATATATAAAATTATAGACTATGAATTTATCGAAGCAGAGTTATTATACATATATTATTATATTTAACGTGTATATATATCAAGTATATATAATATATAATATTATCTGGTAATGACTCACAAGTAGTGAGATTTATATAAAACTAAATTCCGAATAATATTATACTAATATAATTATATATATATATATATATATAATAGGTATAGAATAAGATATAGGATAGGATAATAGATAAGATAAGAATAGATAGAAGTAGATGCGTAGATAGGAGTAAATAGATATATAGTGATAGATAGGGATTGCGAGGATAGATAGAGTAGATACAAGTATGAGGATGGGACGTGGTACCGGTATGGCAATACTTTTGCGTAATGCCTTTGGAAGTAAGGTGAACTTGAAGAACTGCTTCTAGATGAATGCTATGCCAAGTCCATTAATCGCGTGAGTGCGGAAGTATAGGGCAATATTGGTTCATGAGTTACTGCGAAGTAATATTCATCGTTCACTGTGAAGGCTTCTAGCGCGTTACGATCTCTCTAAAATATGCGGGAGAATTCTATCAGAGTGGACAAAAGCGCGGTACTGACCATAGAGTTGTATATTCTAAATAATTATATTTATTGGAGCAAAACATTTATAATTAACTTTATAAACTGCGTTATTATTTATATCGGAATGTGAGAATAAGGACTGTGATCCATCCAAGAGGATGGGGGTTGTGCAATGAAAGTCCTAGAAAGAAAGTTTCAGAAAATAAGAAAACACTCAGAAAAAAAGGCAAGTTAGTTCGTAAATCGAAAGAGTCTCTTTGTGAGTATAAGGACGTTAATATAACGGTGTAGGAGAGGGAAAAAGAGCCTGTGGATAGGCAATTGGGTAGGTGAAAATATGTTATAAAATGTGTTAACTTTTTATTAAAATAAGTCAGGACTTGCTTTAAAGAATAAGAGGAAAAAGGGGAGCGGTTTAAAGTCGAAGTAGTTTTCAACAAGGTTATAATTGGTTTCGTGCTGCAATAATCTTTAATGGAAAGGGAGATAATGATAGAGGAAGATCTTGTACTTTAAGACACTGAGAGAGAATTGAGAGTAGACAAATCATGAGGGATAATATGGAAGAGTATAATGTTCCTAGCTGACTAGCGATATTAGTTTTTTTTTGTGCATATCTAGATTGTGCGCATTTTTATTTTTTTAAGCGTTTTTTGCCTCTTAGGAATCTTTATATATATGGTCTTTATTATAATTATTTTTGTTCTGGTCTAAAAAAAAAGTCGCCCGATCAATAGTTGATTTAATAGAAATGAGAATAGTTTTAGTAATAGTTTTTGTCTTTGCATTCGAACTACAAAATAAAAAAATAGGAAGAGAGTAGGGGTTGGTGTCAAATTAACAGGGAGAAGGTGGAGAAAAATTTAGTATAAGCACAAATTAGATGATTCTCATCTTGTGTGATAATAAAGGTGAATGGAGGGAGACTAAAAAGATTTCGGAAGAGGTTGAAAGAAGATATATATGAAACTATGGGTTGTCGCGGGATGAAAGTAATGTTAAATGGATTATATTATTATAGTAATTATGAAAAGGAAATTATACAGGATGGAAATATGAATTTAATTTAATTCATGCATTTGTCGTCTATCTGTTTTTTCGATGCGTATGTGGGCGGCGACTTGTGGCATTACATTCAATAATTGCGAAAGCAAAAAATTTATGCTGGAAAATGAACAATTGGAGAATATGTGTAGAGAGGGTTCAAAAGGAAGATGATGACGAATGAAGATTGTAAGGAATAAACAATGTCTAGCGCATGTAAAGAGAAACACCAAGGAAGATATTAAAATAAGAGAGAATATAAGTTCAATTGATAGAAATACGTGGCTTTTATAAGACAAAAGCTAGAGAATCTATTGAGACTGGCCTAGGTTTCGATGATCTGAAATATTATATAATAGAGACGAAGCAGAGACCCAAACAAAGATACTGTGGAAGAATACGGGTTACGCTTATTAAATTAAAGGGACATCACTGAAGGAATACATATTCACGAGGACAAATTGATTGGGAGAGAGTGACTGAAACCGTTCCTTTAAGCTTATCATGCTTACTGAAGCGAGATCAGGAAAGAAGCGACAACAAACACTCTAATTTAAAAGTATTCTCTTATATCTGTCAATAGGACACAGCTTTTACAAGTTGGCGAGAAAGTATGCAATAGGGTTATGGTATGATAAGAGATAGTATAATTTTACGAATTACGTGCAAAAAAACTAAATATCGAGTAAGATTATTATGCGATCTTATATAAGTTTTATATTTTCAATATAAAAAAACTGTAAATATTGCCTAATCAAATATTGCTCATAGATCGCTCGATAGGAGATATAAAACGTATTTGTTATAATATATAAATAATATAATATATTATATTATATATTAATATTTATTATATTATATTTCATATATACATTTTTTAATTATAGATTAAACAGAGCGCACTCTCGGTTTGAAACTTTATGTATAGAGTAAGCAATAACAAAACCAGGAAACATATTCATCTTGAACAATGATTTTCTTTTATAAAAAACAATCCGAAAATGAAGAATGGAGTAAGTAAATTTGGATCAACACAAATTCTTTGGTCCTTCAGTCCTTCACACAATGTGAATCGGAGTATTGGGATCACAAAGCTCGGCATCCTCTTTTAATTCGTGATTTTAAAACATCTATTGTCTTTCCTCAAAGGATTATTTTTTACTTCCATTTTGATAAAATGTGAGTCAAAAGAGACATATCTCATCAAGAGTAATACGTTAATATAATATAATATTATTAATATATATATATATATTAATATATATATATATTATATATATATAATAAATATATATATGCATATAATATAAATATATATATATATTATACTATGTTATAAACGTGAGTCAATAAAGGGATGTAATTGCTATGCGTTACAATTGGAATTTTGGTGTCTCAATTCGAATAATATTTATCGCCAGAACAAGAAATTAGCACTTCTTCCTAATTTAGGGAGTTTAAAACCCAAGAGTAATGACAACACCGTTGCGTACATATTGGCCCAATTCTCATTGATGCGTAAGAGTTCTTCGAGTACTCGAGTATATCGTTTAAATCGATAAGTCGGATGTATTTGGTTTTTGAATATTTTCTGTATATTTCTGATCAGGTCATATGATAGGCACAAGTTTAGTCAAAAGCTTTAGGATAGTAAGTTTCGATTCGCATGATATTTAATCAACCAAATTATTTCTTTAATAATATTGGCACTGTAACAGAGTTGATTTTTATTCCATTTAATCTTTTTTTGTCACATCGTATTTAGTTATATTGCTAATCCACCAATGCCCCAATGTTTAAATTAAAGGACAATTAGAGATAATACCAATAGCTGGAACTGTACAATACGTACCAGCATTAATTACCTATAAGACTAAGCAATAATATTGTAATACTTGATATTCAAGTTGAATTATGTTTATGAAATACATTAAGCGTATATTCTTATATATATCTTTAGTACATGTACTTTTAAGAATAGCTGATTAATAAAGAATTATCTGAATTGCTGTATCTTGATAGTAATAATAATTATTATTATTATTATTATGGGTTATAATTATTGATTATTTATAATTACATTATTAATATTATTATTCTATAATTTATGTATTAGATTAGATCTATTAATTCTGTGGCGTTATGGACATATTGGTCTATTCCCTAATATGCTATAAAAGTATTTTTGGCCAGGGGGTAATTAGTTCTTATTTTATAACAGGCTGGGCAAAAAGAACATATTTGTACAGAAAGGTACACGACGTGCAAAAAAGGAAAAGGGTGTGGAAAAAAGGGTAGAGAGGTATACTCTGATACTACAAAAGTATCAATACAAATGAATGCATCTAGGTACTTGACAGAGACATGGTGAGAGCTCTGCAGAAAAAGAATAAAGATAATTGTGGAATGAAGAAAATACAGTGGAAGCCAGAAGTTTGGGATGTTTTATATATAAAATGGTATAAAAAAGAAGAGTTATATTTGAGTTAAAGGGAAAGGTATATCTGAATCTAGAGAACAAAAATAGAAAAGGATAGAAGGGGAAGAAATGAAGGTAAATATTCTATATAGATAGTTAAAGGAATGGAAATTGAAGGCAAAGTCAATAGTTTGTGATATATTAAATATAAAATGGAGTAATGGGAGAGGTATATTTAAATTCCGAGAATAAATTAAAGAAGAAGATAATATATATGTAGGTAGATCAAAAATTTATAAAGACAAGACAGGAAAATAGAGAGAAAGTCAGTTAGTTGAAATGTCAAATATAAATTACTTAAATAATTGCATCTAGATATAAAATTTATGGACGCAAGTGAGGAAAATGGAGAGATGTCAGCGGCTTGGAATTTATTAAAAATATAATGGTGAGAGATGAGAGGTATAAATTAATCCAGAGAATAAGTTAAAGAGAAGAATACAGAGGGAAGAATTGCAAGTAGATATAAAATTCAGTGAATATGTCAAAGAGGAGGATATGGTGGGGGAAATAGACTCGTAGATAGATAGATAATTATTTTTATAAAACTGGAATTAACAAAATCAAGGACATTTGGGGGTGCCTTTTTTTAGAACTGCTTGTAAGCATAATAATATAAAGGGAATAAAATAAGAAAAATAATAAATAATTAGACTCTTTAAAAGCAGTGGTGCCCAACACGTAGCTCGCGAGCAACAGTTGCTCGCGTACTCGTTTTATATGTGTATTTTTTCGGTAAATGCTCATCATATTAAAAAATAAAAATTATATATATATAATAATATATTAGATACATAATATATATATATATATTATATATATAATATAATAAATATAATAATAATATAAATATATATATAATATAATATATATATATATATATATATAATATTTAATATATAATAATATAAATATATAATATAATATTATTATAATATAATATAAATATATATATATAATAATATATATATAAAATATATTTCTTTACAGAAACTGAAAACGAAAACGAATATCATAGATATAAAAAATTACTATGAACATCTTATTAGATTCCATTTATAGAATATGCAAGAACCTATGATAGGTATATAGATGCTAAAGCTGACTCAAGATATAATATCGATCTACCCTGCTTTAAATAGATAGAAAGTACAGAAACAAGTCTTTATATAGGAAAAAGTTTAAAGACGTTTGGTGTTTATCTTAGTTTATTAAGCTTTGTAATTATAACTATGCTATTAATCAAATAGAGAAAAAATCAAAATTATCATTATTTTATTATTTTATTATTTCATTAAATTATATATTATTATTATGATTATTATTATGATTTATTATTATTTATTATATATCTATAGTTAGTAAGTAGTAGTAGTATAAGTAGTTACTAGTAGTAGTGTATGTAGTAGTATAGATACAGTAATAGATCAGTGAGTAGTTAACGGCTGTTATCTTCTTAGGTATATCCTTATCGTTCACTCGCGTTATCAAAGGGTATCTTGGGTATTATTTTATTATTTTATTATGTAATTTTATTAATTAATATAAATTATTTATTATTATATTATGCTTATTACTGTATTATTATTTATCTTAAGTAAATTAGATTATTAAAATAAAAACACGAACCTCGATACTTTCCATCATGACTCTTATTGCCATAATTGGGAGATAATATCGAGTTAATATTTATTATTCAAACTATTATTAATATTATTTACTATTCTATTATTATATAGATATTATTAGCTTGTATGAAGTATAAATGTTTATAACAAGATAATTATGCGATTTTGGTAATATTGGAATAGGAAATAGTGGATCTGTCACGAAAGGATGTTTTTTCTATTCCTATCAAAGCATTAATTTACCAAAAGAGCTCAAATTGATTGGCTTAATTATCGGATTAAAAAAAATATATTTAAAATAATATAAAAACATCAAAATTTATTATTGGATATGATTCGTTTTTCGAAATATTTTAAAGGTGAAATATCAAAAAAATAATCAGAAAAGATAATGTATGTTTTTAATAAAGAATTTATCAAAGTTTTTGTGGGTTACAACGATTAAACGAGGATAACCAAGCAAAGACAATTTATGCGTTTGCAAAAAATATTATTAAAAATATCACTGTCCTTTATTACGAATGGTATCTTGCTGAATATAGAGTAATTCAATTCACAGGATGAGTTCAACTCTGATGAAAGGACAATCGATTAAAAAGCAATTGAAGTCATTTAGGACAATTAGACACAGATAGAGAATATATTGAAATTGAGCAGCTGCTATTCTGAAATTATTTAATCTTATTTTATCTTTGATTTTTTTTTGTAGCCATTTGTAGATTCTCATTTGTTTCAAAATGTCAAAACACTTATCAAATTAAAAGCCTAAAGTGTATAATAAATTTATTAACCTAAAGAGAAATAATATGCAAGCCGATTAAAAACTCATCAAAAGTGTTTGATTTGAAAATATAATAATAATAAGATATAATAATAATAATAATAATAATAATAATAATTAACACGATTAATCATACACAGATCTTAGAAGAATATGGAAAGGAATTTCATCCCGAATTAATCTCGAAAGACAAAAACTGATAGGAAAGAATATCCAATTATCTCATGTAATATCTTGAAATGAAAAATGAAAATCACAAAATAATATTCGAAAGTAAGAAAAACATCTTAAGGACCATGAAATGAACACGCGTTTGAACAAAAGGAAATGTTCAAGTGAGAAAAGAAAATATTCGAGGAAATTCAACTATGCCTTGAGATAATAGAGATCAACTGTGAGAATTTTATTGTTGAGCTATGGGTAATTACTTAATAGAACAGAAATAGAAGAAACATTTCAATAAAGGGTCAGAAGAAATGACTTGTTTAATATATATATATATTATATATCATACATTTATATATCGTACAAAATATACTAATAAGGCACAGAATTTGTCCTCATACGTATTAGTTAGATATAATATACTGTTGTACGATATTATATATATATCACAGATAATTATATTAATAAACTATATATTTATGTTATATAATATAACATTAACGTTAATAATATATATATATATATTTATGGAATATAATTGTATATATACCTATATACAGTATATAGATGACCTGATACGTACTCTAATACGATAAATATACCTTCAGAAATCTTGCGTTTCTGTTGAAGCTGATTTGTATATATAAATGTAAATATCATAATCATAGCTGAAGAGATTTATTTTAAAACAAAAATGCTTTTTTATTTTGTAATCTATATTTAAAAGAAATTAGTATATATATTATATCTGTATATATAACATAATATAATGATATATAATATATAATATATATATATATATAATATATATATATCTATATATATTATAATATATATACAATATAAATATAAATATCAGTAATATAATTCGACCTAATTATCTACTTATATAATTATATACTCTGCCTACCCGAACGAATAGTAGTTAACTATAGATTTTCAATTAAAAATTTAATTACTTTATTTCAAAAATTCGTAAAAATAAAGTAAACATAATAGTAAAATATAAAGTATAATATCCTTATTATATCAGCTTAAGTTATACTATAGTTTTAAGGTAAATATGCGATGCTACTGAATTAATTTCTTGCGTGTGGTTAGGAGCGATATAATATTTTACAAAATATATATATGTAAAATTTCTTCCGGAAATACGGAACAACTAGTTTCCGAGAATTAAAGGGCAGAAATTTTGTCCTTTGAAATATAATAACGAAATCTTATTTCCATTTCCTTCTACAGGACGAGGTCGATGATGAAATGTTTCGATGGTAGGTAGTCCATTATTACTAGTACGTAATCTTTTAATACAATAATACGATACCTTACGATTATTATTATCTCGTGATATAAATATATATACGGCGAGAAAACGTTTATGGCACCGAATGCAGCCTATCTGCGACATATATATATTATATAATCTATAATATATATATATAATAGTATATATAATGTCAGTATAATAATATATTATAATAATTATATACTAACCTATATATAGTATCCGTAGTATTCTTATCATGTACAGTCTAATTATATATATACATTATATTATTGATTAACATATGACTCTATATATATATTGTACTAATATATATATAAAATAATATATAAATTATCCGGTTTAGAAAATATACTCCTTTAAGTGGAATAACTAAAACCCCCATTTTTAAAAACCGAATTAAATACTGTTCGCGAACTTACATGAAGGACCGAAAAACTCATTTTCTTGTCGGTTGTCTGCTCAAACTGTAGTTAAAATTCATGTAATTTATTTTATATCAACTTTCGTTCGAAATGAAAATAGTTTTTATTTATTGTGTCTTTTTCCAGTATATTATTATTATATATTTCGATAGGTGATTTAAAGGAAAATGTAATATACTTCGATCCTATTAAAGAATTATATAAAGATATTAATATAATTATATATAGTTTATATATATATATATAATATATATTTATATATTATATATAAATATATATATATTTAAATAATTATAATAATATTATATTATATATATATATTATATATTATAATTTTTTATAATATATATTAATAATATATTATAATAAAATTATATAATATATATTATATATATTATATATATATATAATAATATATATTATATAGTATATATGAATAACTTTTACTATATATTTACTACTTCTTCTTTTTCATCATTATAGATCACTGATGCAGATCCCTCGGGAAAATTTATAATTTTCAATATAAATTATATTTTAGTTATATAAATATATTATATATATATATATATATTATTATATAATATATCTTATTATGATATTATATTATATATATAGGTATATATACACTGTATATAAGTTTCGTGATTTGTACGTATACCATGGTATATAGATGGATAGACTAGGATTGATAGGATAGGATAGATAGCTAGGAATCAAGGGATCTTGACGAGGATAGGGATAGACTATCGCTATGAGCAGATCGGAGTAGGATAGATAGATAGATAGATAAGAATAATAATAAGATTTCTAGTAATAGGATTGGGGTTACTTTAAATGGGCATGTTGATAAGATACCAGGGCATCCTGGTAAATACATCAATCCTATATCCTAATATGACAAAATTATATATAGCCGGCAATAACGTCTGATAAATATATGAAGTTAACATATAATGAAAGAAACGTGGTATTTATCTTCTTACAATGTGACATCGCAATTAACTCAAATGAATAATCATTTACGGGTTTTTTTATTTCTATTATAACTTAGCATGGGTGACGTTACTAGAATATTGATGCAATAAATCGATGTCTAATAGTTGGTTAACGTGGACAAAATTAAGTATTGAAAATCCGGATAAGTCTAAATTACCTTAAAGTTTTAAGCCTTAACGGAAAAGAACCTATATATTAATATATATATATAATATATATATATAATATATAATATTTATATTATATATTTAATTATTATTATATATATATATTATATATATATATTATTTAATATCATTATATATTTATTAATATATTAGTATTATATTTATAGGTTATTATAATAAAATCTAAATTACGTTTATAGTGGAGTTTATTTATATAGTATATATATGATTTTTTAGGCATTATAATAGGTATATGTTGTTGTTAATTATATGTCCTATATAGTAGTAGGTTATATGTATTAGGTCAATGGAGGTGCAAGTATTGCCTAGCATCGTGTGCGCACCTAAATCTTGTGGTGTCTTATAAAACATACATCATTTTGGACTGTCAACTGCAGGGTGGTATTCACACTTCCTGACAGCAATAACCGTCCATATCTATTGGGTAGAGCTTGGAGGTGTCGCTGTATTTGTATATGATTCATCACTTGATCGATTCGAACATATCTAATTTGCAACTTCGCACTCAAGAAGCTTTCCATCCCTAATATATTTGTTCAACTAATCTATATTTACGTTCACTCAAGTCAAGTATCGTCCACTTTCTTTTTTCCGAGTGTCATCCTATTTGGATAACATTAAAACGACAAATATAGTACTCTCATCAAGAAGCTAATACCAGTTATTTAGGCATACTGCTCATATCTTCCACCAGATATTTTGAGAAATCTTTTTTCTACAAATTATGATATGCCCGTTTACACTATGCATGGAAAGTTATTAACTAACGTCTTTGCATCTCAATAATTTATTCCCAAGGACATCAAAAAAAAAACACTTTAACGCACTGTTTTTATAATTAATTGGCTATGATAGAATAGAGGATTTCAAATAGAACAAAATTGAATAATATTCATCAGCCTAAACACAGGCAATAGCCATCTATTTACGCAATGAACACTGAAAACATGAATTAGCTACCGTATTGGAAAGAAATACAGGACATACGCTCCCAAAACAAAACAACCCCACCGCAACTTTACACAAATGGTGTCCTTTAGTCCCAAACCAAACCATATCAATATAAAAATAAACTCATCTCAGCAAACTTCAGAAACTTCCTAGCTTAAGGTCTCAAACTCTTTAGACCCCTACCATAACAAACCCCGCAGACATCTACTGTTATGTCTGCCTCTGTAACATCTACAGTACATTCTTCAATTCTTAAAAGCTATCAACCATTTTTTCTTAAATCTTTTTACAGGCTCCTAACACAAAACTAATTCCTATCGTCTTAATTCCAGACTGTTAATGCAACAAAACCTTTAATTGTACTGAAAGATCTTATCAAATATTCATTGTATAACTTCTTCGTGATATCCGTTAATGAATGGGGCACGTCTTTGCCCTCGTCCATCTTAACTATCAATGCTTCAAAGACAGAAGGACCAAATGTAGCAATAGCGGGTGTTTAGCCCTTAACAATCTATTTTCTCATTATTTACTTAAATCATCAGTCCATAAAGAAATAAATAAACAATACACCATCTTTATTCCATTCACAAATTTTAAACTCATAGACACCCATGATAAAAAAAAACATAAAACAAATAATAAGCCCTCTCTCCCTAGCACCAACACCACCCAGAGACACTATCTTCTGATCTCATCCTCCTGGAAACTGTGTGGACGAAAAAGCATTAGTCCGACAGGCCATAGTTTGCATGGTAAGACCCTGCTCAGGATATTATCACCCACAAGAATCAATCAGAGCCACATGTTGTCTGCCCAGATGCAGGCGAAACCCTAATGTAAAGCTGCTTTGTCTCTTCGCAATTCCAATGACAAATAAAGAGAATCACAAGTTTTCGGGATACTGATCCCGGACTACTGGCATCCTTCAGATTTTTCGGTTTTCCATAGGAGTAAACAAGCTCACAGAGTGAGAGCTATTAATATATAAATGTAATATATATACGCATTTATTATAATATATAATATATGATGAATTCTCTAATATAGTGATATATCCCTAAGCGTTTGAGTACATTATAATCTATACTCTTTTGCAATTTTTTCATCTGTATTTCTATATTCTATCATATATAGGTATTATGATGTAACTAAGGTGACTGATTAACATATAAATCGTAATATATTCCGTAATCACTATCTAATAAGGAAATTAATATAATTTTAAAATATCTATTGATAATAATAGTTTGGATTTGATATATTATATTAGGTTCGGATTATATATTCCTTAAGTAGTATCAAAAGCGTTATAGTCACACTCATTAACTACTTATAAGTGTATTCATTTACTGATATTTGTAGATTTATAATTGGTATAATTTTAAAAAATAGTACAGACTAGGGTGAAACTCGCCCACTATAATTTCCAACACTTTTAATATTAACTTATAATATAAATTAGGTAATAAAATAATTATATGTCCGCTGTGAAGTATAATAATATAGAGTAAATCAAACAACATCGAGAAAAGTAGGTTCATTGTCTTTTTCCAGATTATAAGTAAATTTAATATATATATTTACATAAGTAAATAATTAACGTATACCAAATTAAAAATATATAAATCGTAGATATTACCGGTTCGTATTATATACGTCTAGTAACCTTGAAAAATAATTTAGAACTAAGAAATAATTTGTAAGAAATGAATCTCAAGTTTAACATTATGAGGCTCTTTCATACTATAATAGGGTACTTAATCATAGTATTTTAACCTCTAATCAACACTTCTCTACTCTTTCATAATTAACTAGAAAACATTAAATGAAACGTTCATTTTTCAATGGTAACCAATCCTATCAAAACATGCGGCTGGTAAAATGTAAATTCCAACATTTCAACTATGGTGCACATCTAAAAGGCTTTACTTCAACAAGAATATGAATTCGGTAACATATTAAATAGTACTCACGTAAGCACGCGACAGAAGAAAAGGCTCACCTATTCTATAAAGTTTCACCAGTACGACATATTAATTCTTAAATTAATATTATAATACTATTATTAATTAATGGATTTATAATAATTATTAAAAATTAAATTAAATAACGTATTTATATTCCGATATGAAGTAGCTAGTTAAGTGAATACTTTACGGAATCTTGATCTTTACGCAATTTAATATATATAATTATTTATATATTATAAAAACACATTAACTGAAAATTTTTTTACGAATAATATAAGATAATTAGAGACCTATAAATTATCAATACTTATTTTTAGTAATTATACGATTTACTTACTTCATCAAATATTATGACGGTATTTTTTTATGTTTTCATAACCTATTACAAAGAATTTAGCTATTATCAAACAGAAATGAAATACTCCTTTTTTTTATTATTTATTATTATCATCATCATTATTTTACTATCATTTATTTATATATATATATAATATATATATTAATATATATAACTATAATATTATACGATATATTATATACTATATATATATACATATATTATATAAATATAATATATATAAAATATAACTATATTAATTAATATATATTATATTAATTATATATTAAATATATAATTATATATATATTATATAATACTAATAATTAATTCTACAAGTATATGAGCTTCGGGCCATTAATAAAATGGACTATTAGGGGAACATAATTTATGTATAACACGAAGCCTAATCTCTTTTCTTTCTTTTCCCAGCTATATATCGAATATTACAGTGAGCGAGAAGGGGCCCTTTCATATTCAGGATACCATTCGCATAGTGGCTTGAATTATATTTACACTATATAATATAATATAATGGTACTGAAAAGGATATATATATTCTATAGATTAATATATATCTATACGTTACATACTATATGTGTCCTATGATGATGTAACGTATATGCTAGTTATGAAAATTGTATTCTATTTATATTTATATATTATATTCTTATATATATATATATATAATTATATATATATATATATATATTATCTATAATATATTATTATATACTATATAAATGCTATATAATATATATAATACTAGTTATTACTTTTTATATCGTTTCATACTATATTATATGCCAGTTAATATAAACACCTATTGATATAAAGAATATCCTCTTTCTGAATGATTGCCCACAGTCCTGATGAACTGCCTAATAACGGCGGTATGTGTTTGGACCACTACGCCACATGACTACTGAAATGATAAACGGCGGAGGAATTCCTTCTTAGTTGGACTTATAGCAATCCCACCAGAAGGCGGGCGGGGAATATTCATGACGGTATTAACCAAAGTACAGGGATATCCCGCGCCTTGGGGGTGCTAATATTCACCACAGGAGATTTCTGCGTTCTTCTTTTAGTCATCTGGTTGGCGTAGTGTCAAACATACGGTTCATCTGCTAGGGCCCAAGGTCAATCCCAGCAGGGATATTGATCATTTGAATATTAAAGGGGTATTTTTTAAATCCAGACAGAATGCGCGTAATTGCGTTATTTATTCAATATATCATTATCATATAATTACTGCTTTGTTTTTGCAATATGTATATCATCTGTTTAAGATATATATATTATATATATGATACCTAGTACGTATATCAGATATATACAATATATACTCTATTTATAAAAAATATAACATGATTAATATAGATTAAATATGCTCGGTATATTATATATGTCAGCGTATATATCATATGTCCAGAATTATTTTCATGTTCATCTAGTAAAAATTATTTTTAAACAATGATTTGACTTGCCATATAATAACAATGGCCTTAACATTTACAAGACAATTAGCGTATACATATATACTAGAATATTATATATATATACGTTATACCGCTATATATATTCATATAGTGTATATAAGGTAATAATAATAGCTCCTATTGGTAATAATCGCTAGTCCTACATAGAGCAAATGAAGTATTACTAGTAATATATATATATATATTTTGGTGGTTTGGTTGTTATATTCATTTCTTGAATCTTTCTTATATAATAACATATCGTCAGAACCTATATAATATACTATTACATTATATAGTCGTCTATATAATAGTTATCTGTTGTGTATACTATATTAATCATATAATTAATATCTATAATATATATGTGAGTGATATATATTTTGAAAATATAATATATTATATATATAATAAATATATTATATATAAATTATATATTATATATATATATATATATATTTATAATATATATATATATATATATATATATTATAATATATATTAATAAATATATTATTATATTATATATCATTATATACCTTATTACGAACGGCGTGTAGTACTTGCCTAAATATATACAGATGTATAATGAGATTAGTAACCCTTCGTTCGATGGTAGTTTAAGAGAAATTACCTTTTTCTGGAATAATTGTGTATTTACATTTATAATTGACATAAATTATCTAGGTCGAAAGAAAAAAATTAATGGTAATTTTTATTTTTTTATTTTTTCAGATTTTTCCTGACAGTGGCAAATTGGAGTCATTATATAATAAAATCTATATAATTATATAAACTAAATAAATAATATATATCATATATATATAATATCGTATATATATACTATATATATATATATATCTTATATATATATATTATATATATAAATATATTATTCTACGTATATATATATACTATATACTTACATAATTTATATACTAAATATATTATATATTATTCTATCATACGTATATTCTTAAGCTTACCTTTTTATATAAATTATAATCAACATCACCTAATTATTAATTGTTATTCATTATTCGTATATACATTTGTTTTAATTCTACTTTGATCTAGCCCGAACACATTATTAATATTATTATATTTACCAAGAAATAATATATATTAGTAATAGAAAATCCGAATATCATATAATATTTTGCGTGTAATATAAAGTATTAAAATTACACATATAGGATTAATAATTTAATAATAATATATATACTGATACTATAAGGGCAGAAGATATCAGCCAATAATCAATACAAGTAGTTACTATTATATTTATAATATATATGATTTATATATATATAATAATATATATATATATAATGTAAGTATTATCAATATATAGATAATTTATAAATGAAAATAGTATATGTATATGAGTATTTATATATGTTTATATGTATAGTGTAATAACCCTATACCAGATTGGAACAGGATAAATAACGCGAAGCTAGTCCTTTGGAATAATATAGAGTATGATTTTATTAAAAAATTATATAAATGATTCATGGTCATATGATTTTAAAGATAGTGATCAAGAACAGTATATCATTTTACTGATACTGCAAGAACATAATCATTCTCACTTACATAATATGAATTTTTTTTTTTTTTTTAAATATATTTTTGGAGTGTTTTTGCGATTAACATTTCCAATCATGTATTTCTATCCCAGGGAAGGTCTTTTGATACTTGTCGTTGAAAGAAAATGATTTTTCTTAGATTTTCCCACAAATGTAGTTGAAGATTGTAGAATTAGAAAGTGTATGATACGGCGGTGTATACGAATGCATAGGCGAGCACGCGATTCGCAGCTCACGTTTAGTCTCTTCATCCATTTAAAAACATTTTTCCTTGATGTTCTTATTTTTGAAACGATTGGTAACTTTATAGAAATTTTTATATGACACAGCATCGAATTACATCGTCAGCAGCACATACGCTAGAGTGGCTTCATTTTTTCGAGATGACACATTAGCATTGAGTATAGTCATTCAGAGACTTAGAAACTATTACCTTGATGTTCTGATTGGTTGATAAGGTTAAGAATTTTTTGCACAAGTATTCGAATCATCGTCAGTCAACTAACTACGTAGAGTGTTTTTTTTTCGATGACACATTAGGCAATTGAGTAGTAGGTCATTCAGAAGAAGCTTAGAAACCTCAAATAGCTGTTGGGCCGGTTAGACTCATAGACATAAGTACAAACAAAAACATTCAACAATTATTTCATCCCAAAAGTTTATTGTGAACTGAGGATAACAGCACAAATACACTGGAAGTGACGATTTACTGTTCTATTTCATATAAAGCATATTTTACTCATCATCAATACATTGCTAAAAATTCCGAAATGCTTTTAGCTGAAGGTACTGTTTACAGAAATTCTTAAAAGGATCACAATCCAACGATGTAAAGGATGCAAATTACAGAAAGTGTTCATGCAATTTTTTCGCCGTTGACATTTCATAAAATGCTGGGTCAAGCATCTCAGTACGAAACGCACAATTCCTACTTTCATAGCATAACTCCTAAAAATATGTGAACTGCCGGTATTGACCTAGAAAGTTGAGAAGCGACAATTTACAAAGTAAAAATTGTCCGCGTTTTTAAATACCAATGAACGAAGTAACCGTAGAAGTACAATACCGCCAATTTCTTCACCACAAACTAGCATTACAGCAGTTAACAAAGAGTTTGAGAACGTATCTACCGTTATGAAACCATTGTAAATTAGTTGCGATTATATTCTTACGCATCTGATCTCTAACAAACTAATGAAAGAATAACATATCTGGAAACCCAATCAATTATTCTGACTCTATTACATTGATCTTATTTTCTTTATTTGGAAGTGTTTCATTAACACTGTTGTTAAATATAAGAAAGCTATTTTCTTTTCTCTTTATAACTCTCTCTAAATTTTCATGTTTAATTATTTATGTTAACCAATTGACATATTTAAAACCTTTAGGAGCTAGCCATTTCATGGCAAGAAATTCTTTACAACAACCCGGAACCAATTAATATATCTATATAATATTACTATTATATATCATATTATATTATATATAGTATAATATATTTTATATATATATATTATTATAATTATTTATATATATTATATAATATATATATATTATATTATATATTATAATTATAATTATTATATATATATATATATATATTATATATTATATTATATATATTTAATTATATATCTATTATATAAATATACTCATTTATATATATATATAT
>JABUQX010109021.1:25000-37500 GCA_015478945.1 Trachelipus rathkii
AACACCACCAAAAATGGAAAATAATTTATATCAAACTTAGTGTGCTATTTGAATGTGAAATTTAGTTTAAATCTGGTTTGATATGATAAATATTTGAAATTCCAACATTTGAAGATCGAAATTCAATATTTGAAGATCGAAATTCCAATATTGAATATAGAGTTCCTCTCTATAAACCAAAAAATTCAAATATTATGTAAGTTAGTACTTAAAATCCTCAAAATTACATTACTTGAAAATTGCATAACCATATAATTTATTCGTTAAATACGATTTTAACAAATTTATTTATATATCAGTCTTTCTAATTTCTTTTCTTAATGACCAATTATATTTTATCAGATAGACCATTTGACTTTATAAGGGGACTCGTCACGCAACATTGCTATTTTTAAAACTTTTAATGTCTAGACTAGAGGCAATGCAAAAGTTATAAAGCTGTTATATATTTAGTAACATTAATTGCATTTTGTCACTGTGGACCGTGAATTAAGATAACTGAGTACTTATGGTGTCAGTGGGATCCATACTTCTCTGTTAAATTGTAATTACCTGGGAGATAGAATTTACGGCAAATAGAAACTGTACATTTAGTAGTGAAGCTAGTGCCGATTCACACCGGTTCGTGCGAATCAGTAATTAGAATTTGTTTTCTTTATTTGATTAATATGAAAACGAGCCGTCAGTTAACTTTTATGACTAGGCACAGAACTGGTTGTTAAATTTTGCCATCTCACTACTGAATATATGTGATATATGTGATAACTCTTGAATATATGTGATATATGTGATATTCCTTCTATGTGTATAGGTGCTCCTTAGGGTTCTTTTGTAATCCCATATTGTATTTTCCTTGCAAGTTAATAAATTATAATGGCCTTTCATCTTATACTTATAATGACCTTTTATATTTATGCTATAATTATGACAATAAAGTTTTTCCTTATTTTTTTAACTGAGTTTATTTACAATGAGGCTACGGAATCGGGAGTCGGAGCGGCAAGGTTTTGAACAAGCCGGTGCAGGAGCCGGAGCCGGGAGCCCCCTAAAAAAAACGTTTGGATTTTTATTACTTCGAATAAAATGTAATTTCTTTTTAACTTTTATTTAATTGCTGTAAAATATTTAAACAATTAAATACAAAAGACAAAACATTTCGAATTAATTGAAAAATCAATGATGGAATCATTTATTAATAATTATCAATAGACTATTTTATTGGAAACAGAAACACGTCACGCACGCATACACACCTATACAAACCTCACAAACATCCACACACACCCGTACCACTCACCACGCACAAACTCACCACCACAAACCACGCACGCAGAACACCACCAACACAAACACCCACACCCAGACCATATATATATAATATATTATATATATATTTTTATATATTCATACTATATATTAAATATTAAAACTATTATTATCTATCTATATTATATATATATATATATATATATTATATATATATATATATATATATATATTAATCTACCAGCTTAGGATGATTTTATTTACATTCAATTTTATTCCCACGAGGATTTGAAATTTGAAATTTTCGCAATTCTTGCAAAGCTTTCACGTGTTCTGAATAATGTATTTAGTATCAATAATAATAGCATTAGTATTAGATTCAGCATTAGTATTTATAAAGTAACTAGTATTATTTTAACATTTTATAAATCAAATTTTAAAGTAATTCGTGAATTCACTTTTAATAAATAACGCTAACATACAATGACATGGGGTAGAGAGTATCGTAGTCGTGTGGTGTAGATTCCAGAGTGAAGCTTATATAAGTTCTCAATCTTATTTAGGACAGAGCACTATGATGATGTGTAAACATTTTATTAAAATTATCCTGAATACAAAGTAATGAAACATGAAAAGTAGATGTTTTTAAATTACTGAAATTTGGTCTAATATACGTATTGACGAATCTAGCAATGTCTAATATATCAAAGGCCATGAACGAATAAGCCTTAAAAATACATACGGACTTTGAGTAGGCTAACTAGATCTTAATTTAGTCAAAATATAGATAAATGAAGCTAAATATAGCAGAATGTAGTTAAATAAAGCTGAAATATAGCTAATTCAGGCAAATTGTAGCTTAAATTTACTTTTTTCAAAATTTATAATTATTATCAAAGGAATTTAAACAAAATAAATTGAAAAAATAGTATAAATATGAAATTTTTAATAATTAAATTGCTTTAAATTTTATTAGTTATTATTATTATTTTTATTATTTTATTTTATTATTATTTTATTATTATTATTATTTATTATTATTATTATTATTATTATTATTATTATTATTATTATTATTATTATTATTATTATTATTATTATTATTATTATTATTATTATTATTATTTATTATTATTATTATTATTATTATTATTATTTATTATTATTATTATTATTATTTATTTTATTTTATTATTATTTTATTATTATTATATATTATTATTAATTATATTATTATTATTTATTCTTATTCTTAGTTTATGTGATTAAATATATTTTTCTCACGTAAGTATGAATATCCTGTGATGCTAAAATGACGTATTACTAATGTCTAGACGGCAATTTCCTTTCTATTATTATTATTAATAATAATATTATTATTATTATTTTTAATATTAATTTATTATTATTATTATTATTATTATTATTATTATTTTATTATTATTATTATTATTATTATTTTAATGTATGATTTTAATGCTTTTTCAAGCCTCCTGAAAATATTTTTACAGAGAAATTTTCTTTTAATATTATTCTGGAATGAATAAAAATATTGATTTAATTATAGTACCAAGCTTTCGTCCGTACATCGAATATTTTTCAAGGATTTTTATTTTTAGATTTTAACAATTTTCATAATATAAAATCTCTAATCATTATGCAAAAAAAATAAATAAATTAATACTTAAAAGTTAAAAAGTTAACCAACATTGACTATAACGAAATTATTAAAATGTTTAAATATTTGAAGCATTATATATTTTAATTTATTACTGGTTTATTTCCTTAAGCAGCAATTGAGCAAAGTCGTGGAATTCCAAAAATTTTCTTCTTGTTATAGGACGGAGAATAAAAAACGTTATATTTATTTATAGATATTATCAGGATATTTCTGATGTTCCTGTTCAAATTTTGAAATACTTTACTCGGCTTATAATTTTGGCGACATTTCATGTTGAGAGATTTAGTTGTGTAATGATTATAAGAGGTTTGATTCCTTTCAGCATTGATAATTGGTATAAACATTCCTACTCTTACATCCGATGCGCTTACGAGTAGAGAGCAGATTCTAGTTTCAATGGACTTATAATAAAATCTAATATAGCTTCTTGATGTCTTTAGAAGACACAGTCTCTTATAAATTGACTTTAAAATAAAAGGAGGTCTTGTTTTTTACTTTAATTTTCAATTTTTTAATATAATACTAGCTTTCGTTTTCATTTTCATTGATGTGTTTGGCATAAATTATTTAAAGTGTTGTTTATTGTTTCCTCTATAATGTCTGGGAGAAGTTTTGTTTTATTAGATTTTGTTGTTATTCATTAATTTCTGTACTATATTATTATTATTATTATTATTATTTTTTATTATATTATTTTATTATTTATTTAATTATTATTATTATTATTATTATTTTATTATTATTATTATTATTATTATTATTATTATTATTATTATTATTATTATTATTATTATTATTATTATTATTATTATTATTATTATTATTATTATTATTATTATTATTGATTTTATTTTATTATTATATTATTATTCTTATTATTATATATGCATGATTATTTATTATTTTATCATTATTACTATGAAATTATTATTTTTCTAAATTAATGTTTTATTATTATTATTATTAATTATTATTATTATTATTATTTTTCATATTAATTATTATATTATTATTATATATTATTATTATTATTATTTTATTTTATTATTATTATTATTATTATTATTCCTTTTCACTATCATTTAAAATTTATATAGTTTGAAAGATTTAGGATTTATGAGCTCTTTTCAGAGAAATAGATATTGCTATTGTAAAGGTTAAGTTTTTTTGAATGGATTAATCTAATGTTCCAACTATCATTATATATTATATATTAAGGTTGGGACCAAGAATAAATAAGTTAGATAATTGTCAGAGACTTAATAAGCTTCAAATATTTTGAGAAATCGAGGAATTATGATTTAATTTATCTTGATTTCTCTTTCCTAAATATAAATTCCTTAGATAATATTAATAATTAGATAATATTAGATATTAGATAATAACTTAGTTTAAAGTCTGTGAATTTAGGAAGAAGCTGATTTTCAAGGCATATTTTAAGAAAATTTAAAACTTTCAAATTTTAATATACTTTTTGAAAGTTCTCTCTATTTTTCTGAATAATATTTTATTTTCACTAGAAATTTTTTTAAGGACTATTCTAGAATAAAAAGAAGTTAGGGCTTTAATATTATACCAATTTTCGGCTGTATACTCTGGCATGATCATAGATATAACTTTTATGATGCAGCTAAATAATGTTTTAATAATACTTTAATTATAAAAATATAAAAATTTAACATTAATTGTGAAATACAAAAAATTTACAAAGAAAAATCAAAAAAAGTTTAAAGCTTGATTATTTTGCAATTAAAACTAAGATAGTCTAATTATATTCATATAATAACATTCTAAATTCTAAAAAAATTAACACTCTTCATTCTACTTAAATTTCCCATTAATGTCTGGCTTAGATTTTTTAATAAAACGGGATTCTGCTAGACTGCTATACAAAGAATCTAAAATTATATTTAAATTAACTGAAAGAGAAATCAAAAGTAAAGTAGATGGTATTTCTATTGTTAAATTCAAGCACTTGCTCTGATTTAAAACGCAAGGAGTTATTTTATGCTCGCAACAATGTATCTGGCTTTAAGTTTTATTCTCCTCTTCATTATCTTAAGAAATCGATAGATAATAAAAGTTGAAACATTAGACTAAACCATTCAAAAAAAACTTAACAACCTTAAAAAGGGTAATATCTATTTCTCTGAAAATAGCTAAAAAATCATTATCATTATTATTTTTTTATTTTTTTTTTTTTTATTATTATTATTATTATTATTATTATTATTATTATTATTATTATTTTTATTATTATTATTATTATTTATTATTTTTTGAATTTAATTGTTTAAATGTGACTTATAATTATAAATTTTTTGTTTTTGATTTTTTATTTTTATTTTTTTTTTGTATTATTATTATTATTTTTTTAATTATTTTTATTATTATTATATATTCATTAACGAAGCAAAGAGACCCAAAATCCTATCAGGAACCTATAACAGGGGAATAGACCGAGAGGTTTGTGTTTTTAGAGATTACTTGAGGACTTTCCACGAGCTTGGAAAAGAATATACCAAAGTAATTTTCTTATTTTGCTTTAAAAAAATGGATTAATCAGGCGTAAAATTATTATGTTAGTCAAAGTTTATATATATTATATAAAGTACATTAATATACCATCTCTTTATTATTTATATTATTTTATAAATTAATATAGAAATGTATGTATATTATAAATTTATTCTAATATTATATATATAATATATATATATTATATTATATTTATACTATATATAATATTTAAAATATATATGTTAGTACAAAGTTTATATATATATATATATATATATATTTCATCATTACTCATTATAAATAAATTGATAGATATACTTGAAGTTTAAGAGGGTAACCTACAACTTCACCAAGCAATACATTGAGGAAAAGTTTGTCATTCCTTTCCTTATTAAGGTTGACATTGAGGTAATGGACAGTTGGAAGAGTGGAAAGTGGAAGAGACCTTTAATCAGATTCAATGACCAAAAAAGGATCTGTTACATCAAAAACGATACGATTAACAGCCTTCCCTTTTTTTTATTGGCATTTTCAAAGCTCAAGAATTTCCCTCATAATTTGAATAGACTCGCTGGCAAAGAGATGGAATTTACGGAGAAGAAATATATTCAAAAGTATAATTAAAATATTAATTATTATATATAGTAAATAAATAATCTATATATAAATAAATAATTTTACACTTGACATTGAAAGTTAAGTTTAAATAAAAAAAGAAAGAACATTTCTGACGCATTACCAAAAACACATTTAATAATAGTTTATATCGGTCAGTGAGCTTTATTTAACCTACTGAATTATCCATCTTAAGAATTATGCAATTATCCCTAAGATTTGTTATTAAATTTATTTAAGATTTCTGAATAATCTCTTTTTAACCTTGAGAAATTTAAAGCTGAGTATTTTATTGGAACCCATTCTTCGGAAAGGTCATCTTTAGGATTATTTCGACTATGGTCGGCCTCACACGGTATTTTGTCTATCACCGCACTGCACAGTACCAAAAGTCATATTTTCGTATCGTACCCCACAAAAATTTGTAATCCTCACTGCATCGCACTTTTTAAAATTACACTACAGCAGAAATCTAAAATTGTTTGCAACACCTCACTAAAGTGAGAGCACTGCACACCGCACCCCGCACCCACCCGCACACCGCACACGACGCACACACCGCAACCGCACACGCACACCGCAACCGACACCGCAAGCCCGATCGACACGCACACGACACCGATTCCACGTCGTCACGGCACACCGCACACTCCGCACCGACTCCGCACACAGCACTGGCGGATCAAATAATCCTAGTTTCAATTATTGAATAAGGGAGTTACATAAGATTCTTGGAGGGATGATACTAAATATTCAATTGACCTAACCGGACTGATGGAAAGGGTTCAAAACATCTACAGGGATTAAACGAAAGAAACCTAAAAGAAAAGAATTTGCAATTTATTCTTTGAAAGATATAAAGGATAAGGATAAATATATAAAATCTTTCTTTTTTTTTCTTTTCTCTTTCATTCTTTCTTTCTTCTCTTCTAATTTCTTTTCTTCTTCGTCTGTCTTTCTTTGTTCTCTTTTCTTTCTTTTTCTAAATTCGTTGAATTCCTTTTCTTGTTCTTTCTTCTTTCCTTCTTATTTCTGTCTTCTTCTTCTTTCTTCTGGTCTTTTCTCTCTTCTTCTTTTCTTTATTCTTCTCTTCTTATTTTCTCCTTTCTTCGCTTTTATTTTACTACTTTGTCTATTCGATTTTCCATCTTAGATCTCTTCTGGGGTTTTTCTGATTGTTTGCGTTTTTGTTCTTGTCTTCGTTTTTTAGCATTCTTCTTTTTTTTCTTCTCTCTCAGTGATTTATTTTTTGTTGTCATTTGTGCACCAACTCTGTATTTCCTTGGTTTTCTTTTTCTTCTTCTCTTCTTCTTGGGTTTGGGAGCATTCTTTTTCTGTGGTCTTTTTCTTTTCTTAGGTCTTTGTTTTTAATTTCGTTATCTTGATTTGAACTTTTGTTGGTCTCTGGGGACTTTAACTAACTATGTTCTTCAGGAGCTAAAAATACTTATATTGCTCGCTTACTTCTCTATAAACAGGAAGATAAATATTTATTGATATAATTAATGATGCTTATACGATCTGTGTAACAATATTTATAGATATTTGACAATGAGTAATGTTATTATAAATGTTTATTAGTTTAAGATGAGTATTATGGAAAATTGACCGTGTTATTGAAATTTTTTCGAATCGTCTTGTTCCTTTGATGGTTGCTGTGATCAGTTTTTCTTTATATAGACAAATTTTTTGTGATATAATAATTAGTATATGGGGATATTAAGGAATAAAGTGAGAATAATAGACTAACAATATATATCACGAGCAGTATTATTTATAGTGGTAATAGTATAATATAATATAAAATATATGATTATAATAAAATGATAATAATAATAGATATAATGAATATATGTGCAAAGGAATTATAAAACGCTGTGAGTAGAAACATAAGATACTCCATGTAATGTCCTTCTTGTTGATATCATCTCTGCCTATATCACATCATATTTCATGGAAAATAATAATATTAGTATATAATAAATAAATATAATAATAATAATAATAGGATATTATTATCAACTATAAAGTGGTTGGTATCTAATTATAGTTGGTCTTATTACTTCGGACACAAATTCTTAATCGTGTGTATATTTATTGGTGTGCGTTCACATTTGTTACTTTTAGTATTTTATTTAGTGAAGTTACAGTAATATTTTTTTGGCGTCAAGTGCATGAAGAATATTTTTGTATCGACAGGAGGTTGTGTGGCACTGGTGGCATGTAGAAAACAGAGAATATGATGATAGTATCTAAGGGGCGTGGCACTTGAACACACTACAGGTGGGGTTGGGGTTTTTGTGTGTGCTTTTTCCATGATCTCAACATTCCTCTTCTTTTTATCTTATAGTTTTACGCGTTTCTCCTTGTTTTTATATAGATTTCGTGCCCTTATACTATAAATAGTATGGGTTGAGGGTGTTATATAGGTATCTTAGCGGGGGGACGGGTAGGGGTGTTATGTACGATTTGGTAATATATAATATATATATATATATTATTATATATATATATATATATTATATATATATCTGCTTGGTAATATAGGGGTCTATAATTCTGGGGATGCTTTACGTGTGCCATTATATCAATATTAGTAGGATATAATTCGAGAGATATAGGGTATTAGTATAGGGATAATAAGTAATTATATATCTATTATTATATATATTATATATTTATTATATTATATATATAATATATATATCTGAGACAATTTCTGCTGCATATTACTCTAATTATTTATTAACAAAATTATATATTTGGGATTTTTTGATTCTCACATTTAAATGTAACACTTCTGAGGAAGATGTTTAATTTGCTAGTGTCTTGAAGAATTCTGCCCTTTTGGAAGTGTTTCCGCTCCTGACAGAATTTTGACGGTGCTCCGTCTATCACTTAATCTTTTTGTCCTGTTCAATTGCTTTATTAAGGGATATGAGATAAAAGGTGGGCGTAGGGGAAGGGAATATAGTTTCCCCCAGATATCCTCATGTGAATCTTTAACAAGGAAGTTTGCATTTGAGATTGCGTGTATTGATATGAAAAAAATCTTCATGTACTTTTCCATCATTTCTTTGACAATGGAGTCCTTTATTATCTCAAACCCCCTTTTAATAAGTTTCAGTGATCATACTGTCTTGGAGGATATTACAACTTAACGAAAACATGTTGTATCTCTCTACTCGAATTTAATCCTTAGGAGAATTGAAGCCAATGTTCCTAGTGTTATTAATAGCTCTTTGGATTGATTTTATAAGGCCAGTTTTATCCTTATAACATTTTTTGAGGGAGAATCTTGTTGTAGCGTCAACTTCTTAAAAGAATTGTGAAAGATAAGGCTGTGAGGGCAAGTTAATCGTATTAATACTTTTTAGCACAATTGAGTTGAAGCTCGTAAAATTAGATTCTTCTATTAAAATCAATATATCGAAATTGAAATTTCCAACTCCGAGCAGAAAAATCAATACTACTTGCCAGTAATTTTTCAAAGCTTCAGAACCAAGGCTCTTCTTCTTCGTTGACAGATGGGCCAACTGTCGTCTCTCGTTTTCTCTTACTTCTTTAACTTTATTAATGCTTCAATCCAATTTAAAGTAATTGTGACTGGCTTACATCTCTTAAATATTAAAGTAATAATTGAGAAGAATTTTCTTTAAATTTGTTCTAAAGCTTAATTAATTCCATTCGGATTTCGAAACAGTTTTTTTCCATAGTATCAAACGTAACCTTTATTTTATATCACTTCTTACACAGAAGACATCTTGTCATAACTATTTTAAATGTTTCGCTATTTAATGGTCTTAAGCCTGAATGAACTCTTTCTATTACTTTCCTACTTACACCCCCAACACACCCCCAGACCCCCACCAACACATATATATATTATAATATATATTATATAGTATATATATGCTATATTTTATATATATTATTTATATATAATAATAATTATATTATTATATATATATTATCATACTTGTACAGCGGATTTACTGAAGACAAAGATGGCGGACAGCTTGAGCCTCGATCTGATAAGAATATATAGTAAATTGTTATTACTATATAATATATATATATAATATTTATATATATTATTTTATTATAGTCCTCTCCTATTATATATCTATATATTCTATCGTATTATATTAAAATATATATATATATTATATGTATATAGTATTTGTTATATATATATTTTATTATATATATATTATATATATAATATATATTTTATAATTTATATATATTATAGTAATAATTATATTATATATATATTATATTATTCTTATATATATTATATTTATTTATATATATATATATATATAACTTATATTTACTATATATATATTTATAGTATATAATATGATAATAATATTTATATAGTCTGTATATTATTTATATATATATCTATATATATATATATTAGTAATATATATATTATATATATATATTTTATATTATATATATATTTATATATATAAATTTATTTATAATATATATATATATTTATATTATATATATATATATATATATATATATATATATATTATATATATATATATAATATATATTATTTAATAGACTTTTGACCACAAAATATCCCCTTTGTTCAGTTTGGAAAAAGTTTTAAGAAGTTAAAAAAAAAAAAAAACGAAAAAAATAAAATTATGAATTACATTGATTATCACTTGGCTCAGAAGGAGCGAGCTAGAGAGACTGCGCAAAAAACATTGCAGTCATTATCGAAATGGCCAATAGGAGGGAAAAGGCTGGCAAGGGCCATGGAAAGGGTCTGGCAAGGGTCATGGAAGGGTCCTGGAAGGGTATGGGAAGGGTCCTGGCGGGTACGGGCTCTTAAATCGAAACCCTTCAACCCTTTATTGAACAAACCTTTTGCAAATGAGGTTGACAAATTGTCCAGAACAGATTTGCAGATTTATGCTTTACATATTGCTTCATCTATAAGTTTACTTTCTTCCTCAACCCTCAAACTTTTATTAATGTTATTATTATTATTATTATTATTATTATTATTTTATTTAATTATTATTATTATCTATATATTATATATTATTATTATTTATTATTATTATTATTATTTATTATTTATTTCTTGATGGTTTTCTTTCTTATTCTTCTTTCTTCTTCTTCTCTTTTCTTCTTCTTCTTCCTTCTTCTTCTTCTTCTTCTTCTTCTTCTTCTTCTTCTTCTTCTTTCTTTTTTCTTCTTCTCATTTTTTATTCTCTTCTGTTCTTTTTCAAATTTTTCCTTCTTTTTCATCTTACTTTCTACTTTTCTTTTATTTCCTTTTTTCTTATTTAATTTTCTTCCTCTTTACGAATTTTAAATATTTATTTTTAAAATTCGTATTATAAAACTACTTGGTGTTTGAAGCTTTGGTGAGATTGACTATTATATTATATTCACATTCATGATAATAATGCGGGTAAATTATTTATTATTGGGTGTTAACTTTGAAATTAAGAGAGACGAGAGAGAGAGAGAGAGGAGAGAGGAGGGGAGAGGAGAGGAGAGAGAGAGAAGAGAGAGGAGAGAGAGAGAGAGGAGAAGAGCAGAGAGAGAATACTCATTAATTTGTTGATTTTATTTAAAAATTGAAATATGAATCTCACAATACAATATTTCTGAACTAGTAAATTAAAGTTTATAAATAAACTGTCTATTTTGAAGATATTTGTTAAATCATTCATGAATAGTATGATAAATATATATATATTTATTCTTTATATATAGTTTATATATTATTTTATATATATTAATTATTATATATTATCTATTATATATATATATTATATTATATAATTATATATATATAATATATTATATTATATATATTATATATAATTAATATTATTATTATTATATTTATATACTATTATGTGTGTGTGTGTGTGTGGTGTGTGTGGGTGTGTGTGGTGTGTGTGTTGGTGGTGTGTGTGTGAGAGAAGAAAGAGAGGTGAGGAGAGAAAGAGAGAGAGAGAGAGAGAGAGAAGAGAGAGGAGAGGGAGAGAGAGAGGAGAGAGAGAGAAGAGGAGAGAGAGAGAGAGACGAGAGACGGGAGGAGAGAGGGAGGAAGAGGAGAAGAGTGGAGGAGAAAGCAGAGAGAGAGAGAGGAGAGAGAGAGGAGAGTGAGAGAGAGAGAGAGAGAGAGGGAGAGAGGCAATATCGTGAATGCTCAAGACATTAATCACTTCTTTTTTAAGCATGTATGATTAAACTATATTAAATAATATTTTACAGGAGAGAAAGCAAACCAGTTTTCTTTCTTCTTTTTCTCTTCTTCTTCTTTTTTTTCCTTTTTTCTTCTTCTTCTTCTTCTTTCTTCTTCTTCTTCTTCCTTCTTCTTCTTCTTCTTTTTTTTCTTTTATTCTTTTTTCTTTTTCTCTTTCTTTTC
>JABUQX010109022.1:0-27500 GCA_015478945.1 Trachelipus rathkii
TAACACATGTTTGAGCTGATTAAGATTTATCTCTAACACAATCAAATAATTGTATACTTCGTACTTGAAATTTAAACCATAAATATAGCTTCTTAATCAAGAATACTTAATTATTTAATAAGAAAAAGAAATTACATAATTCACTAAAAAATACAGTCCGAGCGATTTTTATCCTTTAATGGAAATGATGTAAGATTTTTAAGTTTTTTTTTCGCAAATTTGCATAAATTGATTTTTCTTTTTTAATAGTTTCACTCCTATGAAATAGACAGACTAATCTTAAACGTTATAGACAGAACAAAAATACTGAATTATCAGTGAAAAAAATTACATAGGAAATGAAATGTCAATCTGTCAGTAAAATTTGTTGCATGGGATTGGTGTTCTTGGGCTAGCCGTTATGATTATCATATGGTAAAAAACAAATAACAAAATGTGCCGAAAGCCAGAAAAGGCAACAGCACCATTTCTATATTTTTTCTATGCTATCCCGGGTCCACACATACACCAACATAAATTCTCTGAGCTCCCGACTTTCTCAACCAAAAACCTAAGCCAGGTTCCCTTTGTACCGAGGCTTGGGTACCGGCTTACACGCGCCTTTCCGGCTTCTTCAGGCTGTTCAACGGATCACCGGCTCCGGCTGCCGGCACCGGCTCGCAGGCCCTGTTTAATACAGGTATAACAGAGGGGTTTTTTTCTGTATTCATCCTTTTTATTTTTATTATCTCTGTATATTTTTATGTTATATATTTCACTCTCATCAGTATGTCAGTATTCTTATACTTAGGAATTTCTACTTTGGCAATATTACTATGAATATATGAGTAATTATATATATATATACGGAGTTTTCTTTATGAAGATTTACAGAAGTTTTTTTCACACGAGGCGAGGATAATCTAATGGTATAGGTAGTTTATGTATTTACAAGATGACTAAGAGTTCAACCTGACAAAGTCATAAGAATTTGCAAATACAATAACCTCAATTTGTTAGCGAATGTCTATCCTTTCTCGCATCTCGCCAACCATTAACTAAAATTTTTATACATTAAACATAGGATTAGGATTCAATATTTTTTAAAGTTAGATAATGCATAAATATTTGTACGAAATATAACTGCTCCTTAGAATGATTTAGATAAAAATATTTGAAGAAAACGATATTTTTTTATTAATTTAGCAAATAATTATTTTTATCTTCCGACGATATATCTATGAGCGAACACATAAGCTGTGTAGCTTCTCGAATATGTTTTATATCACAACAATAAAACGAAATATAACCTAAAGACTCTCCACCCAAAGGAAGAGGTAAATTATATTACTCACTGATCAAACTAAGTATTGTACTTTTTTTAACGAGACACAATTTTTCTATGGAAAAATCACACCTATTTTCCATTTGGGAAAACCAATCAATATACATTATACTAACATACCAACTGAATAAAAAGAAAAAATTATAATAAAAATAGATAAGGTAATATTCTGAAATATTGATTCACTATATATACCACTAACGCGCCAAAAAACAGTAAATTAATTAAATTTATAATATAAGTATCATTTATTATTTAATAAAAGAAAGATACCAAAAACGAACAGTCAATTAGAAACATATCACAAAAAAATAACTTAGGACATACTATTCTATCCGTTTAATCATAATACACACAGGCCCTAGATTGTAGTCCAATTTAATTTAACATATTGATAATAAGCAAGTAAAAGGCAATTTAAGTATATGAATAAGCTAAAATTAATTATGATATGCAGAACATTTCAGCCCAATTGTGTTCACTCTTTTATGTTATAAATACATATAATATATAAATATAATTATTATTAATTAATTAATATATAATATGATATTTAATAATTAATTAATTATATATATATATATCATACTATTATATATAATAATTCTTATTATAATAATAAACAGATACTATTAATTTCCCCCAATTTACAAAGCGAGCTTCATTTATATTTTGAATATTAATCAATTGTGAGCAAGTTTAAGCGAAATAGCTCGCTTAAATACTTTTGTAGAAGTATTTTCTTTGAATTAAGTGTTGCTGTATAGCTAATAAAGTAGAAAATCATTATCCATTAATGAACAACGATCACATTTAGAATCAACGCTAGAATTGTAAAAAAGTCCAGGGGTATTACTTAGGGACTGAGCTGCAATTTTTGTAAGGGAGAAGGAGGAGTGTATCCTTGTGAGCGGTGATGTAAGATTGAGGACACAGTTGAGGCGTTGAAAAGAATGCATGACAAAGTTAACGACCACAGGGCGATCGGAAGAGCGTAAAGAATTATACTCCGGAGAGAAAGAGCGAAGAGCTCGTAAATTGCCCGCAGAAAAAATATACGATGCAAGAAGATCAGAAGAGCAGGTATGCTACGAAATTAGGCGCATTAGATGAGATGATAGAAATAACAAATAGACAAACATGACAGTAATCCGTTCACAACCCACAATCCATCCTCTACAATATCTTGAGGTTACTCGAGCCTATAACAAGCTATACGAAATAACCTGAAATTATAGCCGCCATTTATATAATTGGACGACATAGTATAAACAACAATCTAATGAAGATTTGCTTTGAATATTATCTTGAACGAAACAAAGTCTGTAAAGTAAACTGAAGATTACATGAATAAGAACGATGAGTGCTAGCATTTACACTCGATCGCAGAAGGAGTATCTTTGCATTGGACTGGAGAGAACATAGTCAGGTGTGTTAGTACTATATTAGTTTATAATAATCGAACTTCTGGGAGGATTCATTCCAAAATTTTATAAAGTTCATAATAGGTTATTACAAGCATACTGCTTGTACGCACTAGATCTTTATCGACGTGTAGAAATTTGGCTGCGTATATTACCGTTTGTGTATTAAATTATCCAAGTCAAATAACCATATCTAAAAGATGCATAATATCGATCCTATAATGAAACACACACTGGTATTAGATTCGATGAAAGACAATAGATTTACGGCCGCTGAAGTCGACAAAAGTGTCGAAAGAAAAAGCCACATTAACAGCCATCCAAATGAGTCTTTTCTCGTTTAAAGGTAGCAATTTCCTTCAAAGAGAGAGATTGCATAAGAAAATGTAACAAAAAGAGAGATGTTAGTTCAGTTTCAGATAAAAATTACTCTACATGCATACACAGAAATGAACTTGTATATCGAAACTAGGTCACGGAAATCGAATAATTTCAAAAAATAAAAACAGTAGCAGCAAAGTGTCGGAAATAATAAATACTTAATAAAAGCCAAGCACAATGCAATAACCGCACACCTTATCAATCTTATAATTGGCTACACAAATACAAATGAGTCGGCCAAAGTTGCGCAAAAACAACAAATTAAAAAAAAGATTGCAGACTAAGTTCTCAATCTGAACAGAAAGATATTTTGTCTGTTACAGATGCAATGAGCAGGGACATATTGCAAAGAACTGTCGGGTACCACTCCAGAATTTTGGGGGGGGGGGGAGTTTATTTAAATAACGTCTTATAGGGGCATCAAAGTCCGGTTTGAACATTACTGTTGGTGCAGCGGATATAACCGAGAAGAGAGATATCCAGGATTGCGTATCTCCAAAAAAGAAGTTACTAAACATAAGAGATTTGTTCGGTTGGGTGATCCAGGCTTGATACTGCCCATCACATTATGCCTGTCGTCTAGCGATATGCCACAATTGGATTTGTTATGTCCACGGATGTAATTAAAGTAACTATCTTGGGTGCAATGGAGACAGAGATGCTGAGATTAAGTTCGTCTCCAAAGGAGTTATACACAGGAGACTTTACCAACATAAACATGACTTAACAGTAAAACGGGTTCCATTAGCAAACGTGGAGTTAGATACCGCAAATGAACTTCACACCTGGGAAACGAAAGTAACTCAGCAAGGCTGTAATTAACAGACCAGATAGATCTAACTACGTATAGATCTTCGATTTTCTGAGGTATAGAATCGCAATTTGCTACTAAACCTCCTGATAAAGACCTGATGTTGAAATGGGAATGAGTCTCAGCGCCCTTTATGTAACATCTGACGTAACAGCCAAAGAGTGAAACTCACAAAGAGTTAAGAATCCCTATGTGCACGGAATGTAAAAGGCAGAACGAAATTTATGCACAGAAAGCCGATAGAAAAATGAAATTATGCTATCAGGGAAGACCGTAGAAAGTGACAGTCGCGATGCATGAGATTTTCACTCATAAGAGAAATAATTCGGGTAATTTCTTGATTTTTAATATAGCGGAGATGAGGCATGGATAGATGTAAGGAGAAATTTCCCATTGTGAAGCAGAGCATTTACAGGAACATGTCTCAATGAAGTGGACGAACCTCCTGTATAATAGTTATAAGTTAATGTACACACCTAGTTCTAGAGAAGACGAAGATATGCCGACGAACAACGTCTAATCATTAATGATTGATCATGGAAGTATTTGCCAGAAAGTAAAGATCACAATAAGATGATAGAAGAATCCCCCGAGCACTGCTCGCTCCCGGGGGAGACTTGTCAGATGCAAGACAAATGACCGAATAGACAAAGTCCTCATACGGAGCATAAGATGAGAAGTTTAGGAAAGAGTAATAAGTATAAGAATGATACTACCTAAAAACAATATAGGGAAACTAGAGAGAAGGACAGATTGTGCTACAGAAAGGAATGAGGATTAGGGAAGACTTGGAGCCTCGGCTATAACTCCCATGTGAAGGGATCTTGTATAAACGAGGAGATAAGTTTCATGCTATCTGTATGGAACCAAACTGCACAAAAAAGAAATGAAAGCTCTAGAAGATGTAAATATTCAGCGCTGAAATTTCAGAGTAAAATGAAGAAGCAGAACTTATGTGTGTTTTTGGAAACCCCGCAGTAACAATATTTTACACGACTCAGTCCCTGGAAGCAAGACACGGTCAAGACCAAACACGTGGTCCAGAGCTACTTGATTGATGAGAATCCAAACTCTAGTGATTAAACTCACCTTACATCTTTGGAGGATACTCATACTACCCAGGGACCGGGATTGAATGAATGAAAAATTGAATAAAATCGTTAGAATAATTTCTATACTATTTGAAACCTTAAAAAAGACCTACTTTGATTATGCAGCTCCTGTTGTAGTTGTACAGAAGGATGGCACAAAAAGAGTATTTAGACTCAGGCAGAGTACTTTCTATGCTACTTTTCAAACAGAGTGACCATTCTTTGATCACCTGAACCTATGACTCCGACAGACAACAAGGAGAGCAATGATCACCAATTTACCGCCTGGCTGACAAAAGTATATCACATACTAGGCACCAGGCCTCTCGATTTTGTATAAAGACCCCATGACATGGGTTGGAACTTCTACTTATAGTATATTAGAAGTCGAAGCACGGACCTACATGGTAGAAAGGTTAATTTTCGTCACCAAGATGGGCACTCACCCAAACTATGTTACAGGCTTGCAGAAGTTAATTTGTGAATGGTTTGAAATGTCGATGAGACGAGAGCATGAACTTTGTCGAGTGAGAGTCTTAAGATTGAGTAAGCAAGGTAAATTAAGTAATATAGGAGCATATTGAAATATAAACTTAGATGTATGAATCTATAATGTAAATATATCACATCATAGCCTATCCCACTGCACTGGCATCCGAAAGAGAGAGAGTACCATCTTTGTGATCGAAACTGATTAGAAATATATTATTTTCTGGATCAATCGCTGTGCAGAGAAAGAAGGCTATACCATCCACACACTTGCTATAAATGTATAGCAAAATTCGCGTCGTACTATAGATGGTAAAAGTGTTCTCTGAAGAGACAGCGGATCAACTCATATAATAAGAGATGAAAAACTAGGAGATGGAAAAGGCACTAGCATCGAGCGAAAGGCATGTGTGAAACAAATTATCTGGCAATATGCTGAAAGAGGCCACATGAAAAAAATACAGAAGGAAGTTTAGGGTCTTCTTTTCTAGGCCTCAATCGTCAATCTACTTTACATAATGCTAGCTGACTATTGAAAGGAGGGTTATGCGCTGAGGACTTTTGCATGATAAGCTCTACTACCTTATGGAGTAGAGTTGACAAGAAATATGGAAACGAGCCCAGAAGAAGGCTAAGTCGCATGAATAAGGATTAGACAACAGTTCAGGAAGCTTCGAGAAAAACTTTAAAGAAAGCCCTTTTCATCTAGCCAATCCTACGAATGCCCCACGTTTGGTCAGAAAAGATAGATTGTTACTTTGGACAAGTAAAGAAGTGAATTGTGCCCTCAATCAGATACCAAACTACTTCTTGATTCATACGTACTTCAGTATTCTGATGGAATTATTCTCCTATTACAATAGAAGAAGTGGAATCAAATGTCATAACCACGAGTGGCTATATGGTAGACAAAGAGCCTGTTCTCCAACGCCTCATAGCCACGAGATGAATTAATTCGGTTTATTTGAAAGAAAAATAGAGAAAGCTTCTGATATGTAAACTGGAATCAAGAAAAAATATCAAACCATATTCTGTAATAGCGACGCACAGAGAATTCATAGCATCTCTCATCGAAAGCCACCATCCTCCTTAATCTTGCCATGAATAGAGAAGAAGTATGAAAAGCTCATCCCCAGAATTTGCTTCGGAGAAGCATCACTAGCATCTTACAAGATATACATGTTCCCCTACCACTCCACAAACATAAAATCAATAGAGATAAAGTGCACAAACGGGTGATCAGCCGAATACAATACGTTCAAAGCTCCATATGGGACATACTGATGACATATGACAGTAAAATGACGTCGACTCTCTCTTACGCTCGTAATAAATATGAATCCATAACAGGGCATTATCAATAAACCTCTTCAGGACAGTGCATATTGCTATAAGGGAGGGTAGATAAAATGTAGTATTTATTTACTGAATCGCATTTATTTTTATCTATAAGACTTCCTACTCAATGTTTGTCCTCTCCATATCTAAAAAAAGTCTTTTTATATAAATTACTTCAATGATCTATCTGTTGATGCGTCTCTTCTCCACTCTCATGAGTAAAAATTATTATTCCAGTTGAATCTCCCCGGATACTCATTTAAAATTGCATGATGATTACTGACAAAGTTGAGATATTCTATAATGGATTTAATTAGAGGAGAGATGAAGCCGGTAATTTTTTCAATCTTCTATTAGAATTTCCTGTGTATAGCATAGCCGGATAGTGAAAATTAACCGGATACGCCGGATACATATAGGACAACTATCCGGCCCTTGATAAAAAAAAGCTGATAAAATTAAACCTCATAGGATGATACCGCGGTATAAATCCGGAGGCTCGCTATCAGGATTATCGGCTTAGACTGATTCACTATCATAATATAGTAATAAAAATACTATTTTATTGCTTACCCGGATTCAACATATGGTCAGCACTGATAAAGAAGTGTATAGCTAAGGTATATTTTGAACTTATATCATTAAGGAGATGCCTACGAGGATGATTACTACGAAAAATATTTTCAAACAGTTCAACGAGAGAAAACAATATATCGATATTTAAATAAAGCATAAAAAATTATTACATAATCTAATAATCTAATCTTTATCTAATAAAGATTAAGGACTATCGATATGAGAATGTTATTGATCCTATTGAAGATCTATTAACTTTTATAAGAAAAGCTCATATACTTAAAATTAATGTCAAATACGATAGATTCAAGAGCTCTTGATATATTTAGCATTTTTGGAAAGAGAATGATAATCAGAAATCATTTACGAGTAGTAAGAAGTAGCTATATACTTTTACCATATTATTTAACACTTTAAAATAAAGAAAAAATTCATTATCAAAACTTGAAATATAAAGCTAATTAGATTAATACAGTTCCGGTATACCCTTATAATATATATATATAATTATATATATACTTAATATATATATAATTAATTCATTTAATTAATAATATCATTAACTATATAATATATAATATATATACTTATATATATATATATACATATCATGGTGTGTATTCTCACGGAAGTTATGTTAAGGCGGTGGTAATCACCGGTACGTGCTTTATGTTTGGATGTAGTAGACACTGCTGATATAGAGAATAGTAGGATGAGATTACGACTTTAATTATTATTCATTAGGGAAGGATGGGATTATGTTTACGATTGATGTATCTAGACGCACTAGGCGAAATACGACAACCGGGCACAACAGAGAAATGTTCGAATGGTAGTGATAATTTATTTTTAATGCGCCTTCTGAGAACAATGCAATAAATAAATGAGGTGGGCTCTTCCAATCAATATTATAATTTTTATGAAATATTTTCTTAATTTTTTTACTAAGCTCAAATGTATCCATAACGCTGTACCAACATTCGAAATTACATAAATTACGTTTAAAAATGTGAATCGTGAACATAATGTAGATTTGATATTGAAAACAAGGTGGTATTCATAAACTAAATTCATACATATGCCGAACCATTAGTATTATAGTACATAACGTTGTTTAATAGTATCTATAACAGATATTTACAACTCATATGAATCTTATTCCACAGCATTGTCATAGAAGGGCGGGGAGAAGAAACGTAGAGTCGTTTCAACCTTGTACATACACGTTAATCTAAAATGTTTATATAGACATAACGACGCTCATCCACGTTACGAAATATCATGACCTATCAGCCCTCTGGTACGCCAGGTTTCTTGCATGAGCAAATGACAGAGTAAACGCCAGAGTTGATTCCTTACTAACATGCGTTGGTTATTCGTACAGCGTAAGATCATCGGGCGAGCAGGGTTTACTGGCGATATTAACCCAGCGTATCACATTAAAAACTGGCTACATGTTGATACACAAGAAGATAAGTTATTACCCAGCTATTGAAAGCTTCTTAAAGTAGTTACCCATGTAGGTTAATTAAGTCTGGAGCTGAATCGTCACGCAGGTCCAATGGACATGGACCGAGATTACTTCCGAATTCATCTATTTCACCCGGAAGCGTTCTTTCGAGAGGTAAGGCAATTACGATCACACACTTATAATTAATAGAGCATTTGAATCGCTCTGCTAGGACACCCATCATGTATTAGTCAAATACTATTCCTGTCGCTCTATATGAGTATCTTAATGGATCATCAACTATTAGCCTACTCAGTGTTAGAGTTCAACAAGAGACGGTCATCTCGCAGGCAAACTGGCACGCGTAATAATCGGCAATGTCCTCACGTGTCATATATTTCCACCTTCGAAAGTAACTAATGGTCTTGATTAATCCTTACTAACTTTAGATCAATGAATCCAACAACCAATAAGCGTCTGATCTGAAGGTAATATAGAGCGCACTCATTGGTGATAGAGCTTAGGTGATTGATTAATTTTGGGAAGTATTGTTTCCTGACATTCACAAGTGTCTGAAGTTCCCTTTGTTATGTTATATAGTTATTATTGTACCTTCAAGGTTATTGGTAAATACGAGAATTCATCGGTCGCATAAAGATATTTTTCCAAATAAGTCCTGGATCCACCCAGTTCCTATATGATAAATCAATGATCACCCTAGAAATCTCCAGCTGTATCCTCACTTGTTGGTCTCTTCCACTAGCTGCTAATAAACCTATAAAAGCACAATGTAATGGTCTATAATGGATACATGATATCTATGTATGCAACACGACAATCACTCGCGTTATGAGAGTTTTCCTTCGCGATATTCCGCGAAAGACCGAACTCTGAGCCTGCACGAGTAATGGAGGAACGCTTGGTATTTTATATCATGATGAGGAAATGTACTCAGCTAGAATACGTATGTACAAGTATTCGGACGTATCGCAATTGAGTCACGGACACCGTACGCGCCCGTCCCGTATGTGATTAAGGGGTTGAACTATCGACCTATCGACCCTGCACCTTGAAACCGTCTGTAAACAGTACTGGAGAGGAACTGCGTGGTCGGAGTCCGGTCGGGGGGCGATGTGATTAAATCGTGATCCAACAATTATCTGCAGAGCAGCTCGTGTCGATACATTCCTCGTTTTTCTGTAATTGTACATAGTATAAATACGGTAATTTAATTCTCGCTCTCCAACATGCAATCATCGCTTTTCGTCCTGCGTATACTCGTCACAGTGACATGTTCCAAATGTATGGCCTAAACTTAAAAACAACCAAACTATGAAGTTATACGTTATTTCACTCAACACTTATCATGTACGAATAAATTTGTAGGTATGAACATAAACCCTCCATATTGAGATAGACTGTTAGTTGGTTGGTAACACATTCAACTATGGGCGTATTTATTTAAGGCTACAATAGTTAAATTTTCAATGTAATCTAAAAAGGGTATTCATATTAGGTATTTTTAATTAATTTACCTTTGATAAAAAGCAAATTAATATTATCTATAAAAAGAATATAAAGTAAATAATTATTTAGGATATTATGAGAATACAAGTACTCGTATATTTTGAATTTAAAAATTATATACTTAGCTATATAATTACTCAATCGTATCCTATCATGAAAGCATATACGGTTAGATTTAAGTGATTATAGGCTTATAATACTGACTATACTCATGCTGATTTAACAATCTTTCCACTAATAGGAGATTACCCAAATAATATTTATATAAGCACAGTCTCCACCATTTAGTCTTAAAATATATATATTTTCGTTCCTAAAATATTATTTTACTAATATCATACTAATTATTATTATTATTTAAATAGCTTTAATTTAATATATATAATCATAACTATAACGTATTGAGAATAGACGTATATACGACCTATAGATATAGTAATATTTGACGTACTATATACGTCAAAAGCTCAATAATACAATGTTATAGCTCTCTTACTTTATTGTAGTCCTGACATAAAGATGATAATCTATATAGTGAGTATAGTAATATATAGCGAACATAATATCAATCATATATACTCGTAATATAGTCTAATAGTTATAATAACTACTATACATTAATATATGTAACAACATATACTCATAGTAATAATTATAAGTAATAATAGGATATTATAGATATTACAATATAGTAGATATAATACTTGGATCCAAGAGAATTAGGTAAAGCCTATTGAGGAAGCTTCTTGTACCAAAAAAGTACAAGAAGGATAATCACCTTTATCTCATCATAAAATAAACAACCACACTAATAAACTAGGAGGGATACGGAGGACTAAAGGAGAGAAGATAATAATACATAAGGCTACATATATTATTTCACAATACGGTCAATTATTACTACTAGCCTATCAAATATGATAACAAAAATTAGAGCATAGGTACAGTATATACTACGATTATTATACATATAAAAGTGATTTAGATAATTAATTATGTATATGTACTTAATGATACAGGCTAACATCTATAAAGTTTGATGGAATTCTTAAAAGCTTTTAAAAATCAAGGTACACCCTATAATTGAATTTAAATGACATATCTTTGTCTTTTTAAGTTTTATAATTATTGAAGTCTAGTGTTCTTTGGTTTAATGTAGAAAGGAGCTCTTTCTAGTTGTGAATGTATGACTAGATAAATACGGATACATTTGACCATACGTGAAATTGTGTAACACATAATATACTACCGAATTAAAAGCCTTTCAAGACAAGCTATCAATTATGGTAAGGATAATTGTCAGTAATAGCCCTATTTTAACTATTACTCAAAAGGCTTAAATACGTAAACGTAGTATGTTGAAAACGTTACTCAATTATATAAAAATTTACAGAATTTTGAACCATATTTGAACATTTAGCCACGTGACGCAGTATAGAGAGAGAGAGACATGTTGAAAGGGTGTACAATCGAAAAAAGACACAAAGGATAAATAGCTCACTAGAGAGCTGCCTCTGAGGACAGATACTGTGGACGAAGCGTTATCCAAATCGAGAACCGACCAGACCACATGGAGGAGGAGTTAACTAGAGAAAGTACATGGGTCGGATAGTTCAAACCCCTACCATAACATCATAGGGACGCGGGAGTGTGTCCCGTACATTCGACGTCGAACTGGACGCTTCTGCTATTAGAATGTACACGTTTAGTAATCTTGCATAAAAAAATTTACACGCTACCCATTGAAATTCCAGAACGGTTCCTCATTACGGAGCAGTTTTTCAGAGTCTTGGGATATCAGAAGGAACTCAAATTATTCGAGAACGGATTCGTAGAGCTATTACAACATTGTATCACATAAATACAGACCACAGAATTAGTAACGAATTATGGTTTCGCATGCGCTGGAGACCTAACACAAAAAGGACACGTGCTGGGGAAATACTAAGGCTGTTCATTGATGACTTTCCTAATGGTGATATGCTGGCTTATTATGGGAAAATATTTCTATGTGGTCACCCCGTATATATTTGTCTATATTCTATTAGAAACGGTATACTAATAAATTATACATAAGCACAAGTGGAACTTTCAGAGCAGATATGTGAAACTAAACTCCAGAAATCACATTCATCGTAGACCATCACGACGATATGGCGAGAAGTCGTCTATCATCAACAACGATTGGTGTGGATAATTGTACTCACAATTTAAGTTGAGAAATTACTAGGATACACGCACCTTAGTGTACCTTCGAGGGAAATTTGACAATGGGACAGCGTAGTACCATTAAATAAGAATTGTCTCATATATCCTGGCAGATAACGTCGTCCTTGTTATGAACTCACCTGAGTGATAATATAGTATTTCCTTAATATATACACAACGAACAGCGATATAATTTACTTAACATGACTGGGTGCACTCAGACACATAATGATACTTGTCAGAGCTATAGATATGATGTGAACGAATCTACTAGATGTCTCTATGAAGTACGTAAAGCAACCGTATCCGGAAGGTGGATCGGAAGTATCTGGGTCAGCATTTCGCATGGACCTGCGCAAGTTCCACACAGATAAGATCACACCACATGCGATAACGAATAAACCTTTTTATTCTGGTGGAGGTAGGAGTATAACTCAAACAATAAGCGAGACATGAACGCCTGGGTGGTAATTAATGATTACAACCAATACCTCATCGATGCCCGATGATCTTCGCTGTCATATAACCAAAGCAGCATGTAAGTAGGAAATCATCTGGCGATTACTGCGTCCAGTGGTCTATTTGCAATGAAAAAAATTGGAACGCGCGCCAGAGGGCTGAGGCCTATGTATTGCGCGTGGTATGGAAGGCGTCTTCAGAGAAACGACAATGTTGGATAACATACTGGTGAGCTGTACATTAGTTGGAACCGAACCTGACGTTCTTCTCTCCCTCCACTTGCCATTGCTTGTGGGAATAAAGATTCATAGGTGTACAATCTGTTTATGATACTATTAACAACGTTATTCCATTACATGTATCGATATACATGTATCGATATTATGAGGTCTTGAATACCATTGTTTTCAGTTCAACCTTTTTAACGCATTCACAATTTAATAACTAATAGTTGGTGAATCTCTCGACATGTTACGTCTTTCAATTGGGACTATCATTGAAGTGAGAAAAAGAACCGTAAATCAAAAATTGGAGACAGGAATAGAGCCTACCCTCATTTGTTATGTGCATTCTACAGAAAGTATAAAAATATATAGAAGTAATAACACTATATGCGAATTCCTCATGTCTTGTGCAGCGATTTTATCGTAATTATGGGCGTGCGTCAGCACCCCAACGGATAAACATATCCACTTATCCTGGCACCGCTAAGTGACTTAGTGACTAATATCTGAACTTTATTATTTTAAACAACATTTTTTTCTACTACTTAAAAACACATCAACCGAAAGAGTGATAAACACCAGTCTTAACAAAACACTTACGATGAAGAACACACGCGCATATATTGATATATAGTATAATGAAAGGCACATTTAGTATATTCTAAGTATATGCATGAGATTACTTATAATATAACGTTATGAAATAGGGTTATCTAATACGTATATGAATAATATAATCCATATTTATATATATAAAGGCTACATAATATTATACAGATTAATACACAATATATATAAATTTCATAATCTAGATTAAGGTATAGGGTACTGTAGTGGGGAGTACAGGTATATGCACAGATCTCAGAACTCAGATGCTGATCATGATTTCTACATAAATGTCATATATTATTCAAATATGATATATGAATATCAGTATATTAACAAATGTCTTTCGTAAAAGGAAATTCATATATAATCATAATAATAATATAATTAAAAATAATATATAAAATAAAATGCAATAATATACTTAGTAAATGATATAGGCACCACTATATTCATAGATATACAGAATAACTCTGATATCTTGGACTTTGGAATTTTTTCCAGAAAACTCATGTGGAATCCTGTGGCCTATACTTTCGCGATGTCACCAGGTCATGGACATATACTAACAGACACAGCCGGCACTATCGAACCGGATTCCGGTATCACCGGTATGTTAACTTTCCAGCGGAGTCTCTTAGTAATCCGGCATCCCTCTAATTCACTTAATCCGGACGCCATCCCTCTATATGAAGATATATACTCATTCCTTGGCATAATAATCTGCAATTAGTGAGGGGATGATTTGGCAACTTCACTGTTCAACGTACGATTCATCTTTATTAGAGGGAGGTAACTGCGAGATTATCATATCCGATAACAGGGGAATAATAGGTGACTTCTTCTCAAATCGACTATTGGACTAATTAATAGTCCGAAATAGAAGTCCTATATGGATATAAAAATACAGCAGAGGTTGACCTTATAAGTCAGTAGCGTATATAACCATTCGGGTAATTCTTTCCACTGCCTCTTAAGCCAATTTTTGCAAAGATAGGGCGTTGACGTATGTTATATCTTTATTTCGTCTGATGATCGCTCGACATATCTTCCAATTTTTAAGAGTGTTAGCCAGTGGATCCTTTACTTAATTGTTAATAATACGGCGCTATCACGAGTTGTCCTATCAACCACCTATAGATAACTCGCTTGTTGGAAGGAGGATAACAGTTGAAATCTCTGACAGGTCAACAGAGCCGCCAAGCCGCATCAATTCTGGGGCTTTCATTACTTCTTACCTGATTATGGCAAGTTCAAGAGGATGGTGGTTGTCGTCTGGGAGTTATGATACTTCTCGAGTCAGGTCTGATAAACGACCAAATACGGGGAGGCTTCCATCATTCTTGATTCAGTTAGCTAATTGCTCTGCGAAGATTCTTTTCAATCAACCTCCGCATATTACAATATCTTCTCGGCTGCGTTGAGACCATGCTACTTTGCTACGCATAACGCAACTCGAGGTGTAGATAAGGATTCCACCCTTCATTTGTCTATAGGTAAAATTAAGTCATATCCTAAAGGTGTCGAGGTCTTCAGAAGAAGGGACCTCAAACACCCTCGGCATAGTCATATTTTATTCCGTTATAATAGTGAGTCGTGGTCAACAACCTAAAATTATTATAAGTTAGAAAAAGGTGGATTAGGCTTTAAACTTGAGAAAACTGTTATCTAATGTAAGCATTTCTCTACTTTGTAAATATGCATAATAACCTTTCTCTCTCAACTTGGGGCATATCGTTGAGTGATTCGGCTTTTAGATGAAAGCGGCTTGTTCTTTAAAAATATCTTCGACAAGGCTCCTAGAAACGTTCAATCTTTCATAACTTCACTGGCGCCATTCTTTTATCACGCTACTTTCCTTTCTTTGCAACTACTATCCAAAGCGAGATGCAAATGCCTTCCCGCATACACTTTTACTCAATATATGAGACTGCGTTGTAATAATAAGTCTACTCTGAGCCCTACGACAAATAACTCCTAAACAAAGTAGGACTTTATATTTTTTCTGAGTGAATTGTCCAAGAAGTTATTTTTTTCACATATGTCCGCCATGTAAGTCCTTACAACTTCTCTATTTTCCTATATTGGTGTCTGTTAACTAGGTATAACGTTTCTACAACACGTGGTCGTAATGCGAGCGAATTTCAAATCTAGTATAGCTTCAAAAGAGGTGTGATGGTATACGCTCCTTCTTCCTGCAAGCGTTGTAGTACAATTCCAATCGTGTCCAAATGTGTGATCCGACCCATGTCGTCTCATGTAGCGGAGTGATAATGATGATGATCATTCTAATATCAAGAAGTCGACATCATATTCATTTACACATTAACCAATAACTTCTTACGACTCATTTGCTCTCCGTAAGTATGCGCCGGCACTATATCGCACTTCACTCAACATTGCAGCTTTAACCATAGTGTATCTAGTTCGCCCATCCTTGGGTGAAAAACTCCTGTTTTTTTATTGAGCGTCTTTAATTTTAATAGGTATCATCTGCCGGTAAGTCTATCTAGACAAATCGAGCTTGCAATATATAATACATATGTCTAGAGCATACTTGGATAGAACAATGTTTCTGGTGTCGTCAATTCTATAAGCGTGAAAAAGTTATCGGCCATAAATTAATGGTCACTACTGTTTTAATAGCATGATAGCTCTTGTAGTCTAATAACTCTTTATTATGCCATTCTCTTCTGTATTCTCGGGGAACTACCAACATCTATACGAGCCTTTTGCGATAGGTGAGGTACTGAATTTTGACAATCACTCCATTTTCAACTAATTCTTTCAAATCAAAATTAGATATTCTTCTTTTCACAATTTCACGGTCCGCTGGATGTTGTCACTTACTATGGACTATCATATTCCCAAGATGCTAGGAGTGTTAATTCCTTCATATGTGCCCTGGTATTTCTTTCAATGCATACAAGATCTATCCACGTGAGTTCAGTCTTGCGTGTTGTTCCAAAGGGGATTATAGGCATAGATAAAATTAGTATGTTCATAGGCTTATATATGCGGGGTTTCAAAATTCAATATGACATATGGGATGGTTCAGCTCTTCAATTATCATGAACATATTTCAGCGCTCGACTACTTTACATCTCTAAGCTTTCATTCTTTTTATCCCGAGATCACTATAACAGATACACCCCCTTAGCCACTGAAAATTTAACTTCTCTACGTTTTCATCTTCACATAGAATAGCCGAGGCTCCAATCTCTTAATCCTCATCTTCCTGCGTGGGACATTACACTAGATATTCTCGAGAAATTGTTTTCATTTAGAGGTACGGTATTCAATCTCTTAGCTGTTAGTTCTGCAAGCAAATCTCTCGTTCTATCTCTTATGAAGACTCTTTCACTTCGTTTCATATTTGTCTCTTGTCTCTGACACATCGCCTCGTGAACCACCGGCACGCTCTAGTGCTCAGGGAAATTCTCTTCTCTATCACTTTCTGGTGATGCTATTATTTCTGGATCTTCATATCATCTTTGAATGAGTGTTCGTCAGCATTCTTCTTTTCTCTGCACACACTAATTGGTTATCTTCTTAATATTTTACCTCACAGGAGGTTCTTCACTTTGAGACATTTCTGTAGCTTTGTTACACATGGGAATTCTCCATTCTCTGCAATCATATTCTCTAGCCATCATCCTTTGAGTAATAGGACAATTAACAAAAGATTAGGAATATCTCTTAAACTGAGCTGAATGGCAGCACATGCACTCGCTGTAACTAATTCTACTGCATTCCTGCAGTTATTAATTTCTTTCTATACGTAGAAGGGTCTTCTTAGGACTTTCTTGGCATAATTTCTTCTGGCCCCTATAAAGTTACTATGGCTCTAGGGAATTTCTACATCTTTTGTGAGTTTCACTCGCTGGCTTTAACACGCAGAGAGCATAAGGCGCTATAGCAACCCATAGACCATATCCCACTCTCTCAACATCCACAGGCTTTATCGCGGAAGGTAGTACTTCTCCGTTCACTACTTACTAAAATAGACCGATCATATATCACATCTGCGCATTATCTACAACTTCGTCCTCTTTGCCAGGCTACGTACGGCGTATCTAACTCCACGTTCCTGCCTAATGGAACCGCTTTTTACTCGGCATACAGACACGCCTCTCACATGTTGCAGTAACACTTCCTCTGTCGTATCAACTCTTTGGCAAACCGACACTTCTTCTCCTAACGCCTACCTCGCTTCTTCGCACCCGTATTCCTTTAAACATCCGGACATCAAATCCACTCTGGCACTATCGCTACCCCGACAGGCCCAACTGAGCCGGGCAGTATCACCATATACACAACGAACCAACATCTCATAACTGATTATCGTAAGCTTCTTTTTTGGATGATACCTTCGCATCACTGGATATCTCTCTTACTCGTTATGGATCCGCCATCTGACACACCAGTAGTTGAGATTGCAAATCGGACATTCTTTGATGCCCCTCATAATTATATGGAGTATAAATCAAAATGAATCACCCGCCTGGCCACTTATATAATATGCTGGAGCTGGTAACGAAAATGCGACCTAGTAATCTATTGCAATAATGTCCCTGCTTCATTTCTCTTGCTATTCTCGTAAAGCAAAAGTATCTCTTCTGTTCTATATTGGAAACTTTTAGTTTTCGCAATTTTTTTTATAAATGTGAGTTGACCTTGCGCACTTTGGCCGACTATTGTGTATTATCTATTAGTAAGTGTGAGGTATGTCGCATTGTGCTGAGCTAATTTATTATACTTTATTAAATATTTCCAACACATGTATATCACACTTAGTTACTGGTTTTTTTACTTTGGAAAATAATAACTTTAATTGGATCCGTGACTCTATTTCTATAGGTCACTCAATTTGTTCTATTTCGTGCTCTGCATGTAAGTAATTTAATCTGAAAACTAGACAAAACTATCTTTTGTTGCAATTTGAACTTCTCATCTTCTCGTTCTTTAGAGAGGTAAAATTGCCTCAATTCCTTGGCGATTGTTGTGACATATAATTGAGAGTATAATTCGCGCGCAAAAAAGATCTGAACGTTCTTTCGAACAAACCCTTTCCTCGCACTTCAAAGTCTTAAGGCATAAATACAAAGGAAACGAGATTGCCTTTCCAATTCGCAAATCGAAAATTCTTTTTTACATACTATCGTTATGAAACAGTTAACCAACGCATTTAATAGAGCGTGGATTATTGTACTTGATATTTTATAAAACGCCTAATATCCCACTTTTTACAGTCAAGTCATATCTGTATCAAAAAGAGCTTTCTTTAGGAACTTAAAATATTAGGAGAATGAATCCTCTCATACATCAATTGTGTAGGTATTATATCATTCTTTGTTATAGGAACTAATATCAAGGTTCCTAACAGATGAGCATATCGTTCTTTCAGGATCTCATTAGCTACAGCTTGTCTCCTCAAAACTAATATGCAAATATGCCTTCTCAACGATGTTTGTTAAAAACTTTGGCTCATTATTTATATGGCGCGCACTTATCAAGTTTTGGTAGCTTGTATACTAGACCATGGGAAGAACGCTATATTGTAGTGGAGGAGGTTTTTTGAGATGAGGGTTTTGTTCGAACTTGTATACTTAATCATAGTTGTTCAATGTGTATTTTTCCACTTCATTCCATTCCTAATCGCATTCGTAGCATAAGCTCTTCATGATCTCTCTCATCTTTTTCTGCGCAATTTTACGCTCTTCCGCTTCTTTCTCTGCGATAACTTCTAACCGCTCTCTCTGTCTTCCAAACATCGCGATTCCCGCGCTCCTTTCTGCTTTATGTCAACGCCTCACGGAGTCAATCTCTCAATCTAATTTCTTACCTATCACAAATATTACGCAATGCTATGCAGGCCCCACGTAATTACGACCATTTAGTGATCCAGAACTTGAAATCTACGACTATAAAAACACACTAAAGTGCCATTGTTTGTTATGTAATGGTGCTGTCTATCTCTGCTTGAAACATATATACACGCAACACTAGTTTCAACGATGAATGACTGGACTAAAAAGTTATCTGTTATAGCGAGCCTTCTACTTTTCGCTTATATATCGTGCTCTATACACCCCTTTAAATTCAAAAACATCATATATATTAAACGCTATTGGATAAAATTGGGCGAATCATATAATACCAATATACTATATAATATTATAATATACATTCTATTTATATACTACTGGTCATTTAACTTGACTATAGTCATCTATCTCGCATACAGATTAATAACTACAAACGAATTAACTAATATTTAGTCCAATATATAGTTATATAATACAATACCACCAGATGTTAAGGATATTGTGAAGGTGGAACCATTAGAGATTATATATTTTTTTTTTATGTAATTTGTTTTTCTTATTTATAAAAATCGCCTTGGATCACAAAGAACTATAGCTTTAATAATTTAGAGTCTATGCTGGTTCCTTCTACTGGATAATGATTTTCTTACTTTCTTCATGTTCCATAAGTTGTAACAATTCAGAAATATCCATTATATTATCTTTTATATATTATTTTGTATCGCGATGATATCTCGGACTGATTTGCATAGAACTACAAAATATTATTTTCACAATTTGAACCCAACACAAATGAAAAGTGAAAATTCAAATATCCCACCATTCTGGTGATAAAACCATATTGGGATGATGCAGTAGTGATAACGTATCATATAAGTCTTATACACTATTTAGGCCCTTAATTATACTGGTAACTTTATAAAAATTACTTAAAGGTAAACACCAACTTTTATAAAATAAATAAGTGTAGAGGAAAATGCTAAAAGATACTCTGTCAGTTGACCTGTTCTTCTTTCTGTAAAATACCAATTTAGGACTCTTTTATCTTACCTTCGCTCATTTAGGGTTCTCTCTTTTACCAATATACAACCGGCCATATAAAGAGAAAACTCAACTCGAAAATAAAAAAAAAAAGAAAACCCATCCAATCCCATTCCTACGAAGTTTAAAGGGGTAAGGTTTAATATAAACATATTGAAGTTTTTTTAAAAATGAAATATTAATCTTTATGAAACATGGCAAACATGTTAAATTGTTATCATGGTGCTGCTTTTGGGTTTAACTTAGTTAAAAACAAAGACAATGCCTATATGATGACTAATTTGATTTATGTTTGCCAGGTTTTTTTTTTTCCCTGGATTTTTTTTCCCTGGAAATTGTTTTGAATTGAAATTCTTATCGAGCGACGTCTTAATTCAAGTTAAATATACCGAACGTGGTGAACCTACCTATTGTGGAAATCCTGTTTTGTGCCAATAATGTTCCATATCTGAAGGAAAAAAGACTTACTAGATATCGCAATATATTGTTTGAACTTCTCAGGTTCCGTGAATAAAATCATAGCTTTAACCGTGCAAAGAAAATAAAAGTTAAGTAAAAATCATAGACCAATAATTATAATATATAGACTAATAAATTCAACCAGATATAGAGATATATTATTTAATACCATAACTTTGATAAAGTTCGGTTTTGCTAACACTTGTATCCGAAACAATTCCAATAACAAAACAAACTAATGAACCTTTCTGTGAATAACATGAAACCAGCTAGAATATATATATTTAGCAAGCAATAAACTTTCCCCTTGTGAGCTTATCACAGCTAATATTTCAATGCTGGTACTATGTACGATCAGCCTAAAATAACATAGAGAAATAAAGGAGATAGATAATCCTAAATTCTTCTCAAGTATCCTTTCTTTTACTATCCTCCTAAAAAGAACTTAACCTTAAAAATACTACCACAGTACATACATAATATTGTTGTCTGTGAACCAACTTACAACACCTTTGACGCACACGCATTGTCAGCACAGAATCACTTTAGGGTCTTGTGATGATGTGCTCTCTGGCCTAGACGAACACGTCCTACTGCTCTTTTCAGCACAGGACTGGCCATATTGATGAAGTGAATAAGCACACCCGAATATACAGAAGTGACTGTGTATAAGAACCATCAAAGGTATAGTATCTTACAAATTCTATCACCTCTTATTATTCCCTAAATTTTCTCCTTTAAGTTGTTAATCAAGATTTATCCCTCAATAAAATGCTTAATATATATATATAATCACAAGTAATTAAATTGTGAGACCACAAAGCGCATGGATAAGACATGATAAAATTCAGTATAATAAATGAGGTTTACATTGGTTCGAACACCCCCCGTAATATCCTCTCTTTACATATATACACAAATTTATTTGCGCCCGAACAGGGCACCATAGTATATGTTTGTATAAGGGAGGACTTGTGACGTTGGTTCATATTTTTGTCGTCTCTTTAAATAGATAAAAGAGAGAGATGTCGATGTACGCCCCTCTTATTCGTGAATTAGTTAGCACTCAGACTAGCTCATCTATAGGATAGGTAGTAAAAATGTCCAACGGTAAAGCAAATAAACCCTTACCGAAGGATAACTTAGACCTTCTTGGTAAAAATGGTAGAAAAGAAAGCACAAAGGCTACTGGAGCGATCAAGAAAAAGACTGTTCCAATGCAAGCTTATGGTATATCATTGGAATCTTTAAACTTAGCTACTACTAGAAACATAAATTACGACAAACGCAGCATGGCCCCTGTTAAAAGGGATAAGTTAAACTCAGAAGATAGTAAACCCATCAAAGATATATAGAGAGATATTACCCTCAAGAAAGGAACATGATGAAAAAGGGATTAATAACAAAGAGCAAGAGCCGAAGAAATACTATGCACCGCAACAGAAGATTCAGTTCCAAGAGTGAAGAAGACTTGATGATGAATTGGCCTCGGTCGAAAGAAGAATAATATAGAGAAACTTGACTATAGATATTAGAAAACACAAATAAGCATGGCGTTACTGTACTCCTAGAAGTACGGTGAGAGGCCCATGCCTCATGCGAACAAAACTTTGCTCGCAGGAAGACACTTGCTTAAGTGACAGGAAAAAGCAATTTTAACAGTAAAAGACCTGAAAAAACATCAGGGAGATTTGAGACTAGGCCACTCGAATGAGTATCAAAGATCTGAGATAAAACATTCACATGAAATATAAAATCCTTCGCCAGGCACGGCGGACACCATCTGAGCAGACACCCACGAACTAAATGCAGAGAACTGACATATCCTGAATGATGAGCGCATGATATGTTTATTACAGGACCTGCCAAGAGGAAACGAAGAATCCGACATGAATGCAGAGAAAGCTCTCCCTGATGAATCGATGACAGCTCTACTAGAAAAAAAAAACTATAAGGTCGTTGACCCTGGGAAATACAAAAATACACGCACGCAAGACCTCATTGTACATAATTCTCTAAAGCAACTATCCGAAGACATATTGCCAACCCTAACATTAGTCACAGTCCTAGCAATCGGTTTAAGATTATTGGGTCGTCAGTTAGAAGGTCAGCTTTTTGAACACTTACTACATAGCTTGGTTAAACAAAGACACCCGGTAATTAACTTTTCAAGTCAGGAGAATTACTCCTAGATAGTTTGAGATATGAGATGAGGAAGAAAAGGAACGAGAGATACAAAACACAAGCGTATCAACGCTGCCTCATGAGAGTCCAGAGCAAATCCATTCGGAGTATCGACATAAAAACGTCTTGAACGACTTTTGATAGACGTGCAATGTGGGATTGAAACATGCACGAACCATCGATTCGCATGCCGCAACGACTTTTTTGCTGCAGCTTACCCCACTATATTGAGAAAGCGTCCCGAGGAATATATGAAATGCAACACAGAAATCTGGACCGGATTCGTCGGAACACCGTGGGAAAAGAAAAATTCGTCAACTATTGCGCGATAGCTGGAAACTGAAAAATAACGTATTCCCGACAATTCCTAAGTCGCTCAAGCCACCACCGAATGAACATCAGGTAGAGGAGCCCTCATCATCGAAGCCGGAATAAAAGAACGTCTCCTGAAGAACTCAACTGAGCAGTGTGGATTCCGTAATCCAAATTAATCAGTCAATATCAAAAGTGGAGGATAACATCTTGAAAAAGAGAAAATGTCACAGACGGAGAGAGGAAGCGGACGGCGAGAAGAGAAGAGGAGTATAACCGTCATGTAAACAAAACTCCATGCAAACCTTCGATGTTCGAAAGTCATAATGCGACCGCACACAAAACAATCACGCACGCCAAACAACTTCTTTCGCGACTATTGTGAAAAGACTGGCCACATATGAAAAACTGCTATACATATTTAGGTACTTTGCAGTTATTGAGAGACCGGGGCATATCTAAGGAAGGAAGTGCTAAATAAAAACACCTCATCGTCCCCTAAAATAACAGACGTAGTATAACTTTGTCCACTTTTGCCGCAGGCCCTCACCCAGGCCACTAAATGTGTCCCAAACCGTACACCCCTATTATAATAGGGAAACCTCCGTTCCTGAACCATCATTCTTCTAATCCTAATAGTTCTAATATATATATATATATATTAGAGAGTATAAGCCTGAAACCCGTCCAGCAACCGCACCGCTTTTTGGCACGCAGTGTGATTATTGTTACAAAGCCCATATGACAGGAGGTGTACAAGAGTACAAGAACAAGAGAGAGAGATATATAGATCCGCCGGGAGTGAGAGAGGACTGATGTTTGTGGGACTCTTCATCCAGATAAGACACCTCACCTGAAGGACTTATTAAGCAATCAACCTATTTGCCAAGAACCTGTAACAATGACCCGGGGTGAAAGGACTTATGGCTAACACTTCTCACAGACCCGATCGTAGAAGAGGAGGCTCAGCGAAGGGACGAGAATTGAATTGGAAAACCTCGATCCTGACATGATAATTCTAATAACATCTATGCTCAGGATAGGAACCCTTAGATAATTGTGTGGGCACATCAGAGCGACGATCCCCTCGTTTTGATTGCGCTAGGTGAATTAGTGACGCCTGTGGGTCAATCTGGTAAGGTATCTCAGGTGATCTCTCTCTATTGGTAACGGGCATAAACATGCGCTCCCATCTGTACGCACATGGAGGTGTCCCGACGCCATAAGGTGGGTTCGGAGGACACCAAAAAACCTGTACTTCCTATTCAGTCATTATGTGGACTGGACGGTTATATTAACAATCAACTTCATCACACAGCCCCTGCTTTCTTCATTTCCCCATAAATACCATGCGGAGGATCACTCCTATATTCTCGGAACCTGTAGTTCCTAGGGCAAAATCCATTTCTTCTCGGCCGGTACATGGCTCAACTACAAACTTCATCCGTATCGAGAAAGGAAAATGATTAGATTGTTGTTTGGCTGAAGGCCTTAAAAGACAGGAAAAGAATCGCCATTAAATGGAGTGGGTTGATAAACCCCATATTGGTTATAAAAAATATCACGAGTTACAATTCTAGTGCTTAAAATCGCAATACTGATGTCAATGTGCGATCAGAAAAACGACACGTACTCTCGATTATTCGGTCTGAGAGGTCTTGATAAATGTAGGTAATAGCATTTGTTAAATTGGGCGACAAGTCCCAAAACTTATATACGGATCCATCAATCTAAACATATGCTAGAACAACGAGCAATACCCTATAGCTACATTCAAAGCCAGAAGGCTTGGGAACATCGTTTAATCCTGGTTTCGTTGGACTTTTGGTTAATTTATTATATCGTGCTAACGGCTCTCATATTTCCTTGTTTGCCCCATATAGGACGAACACGAGTAAGTTCAGCTCCAATATTAAATCTTAACAAGAACTCGGTTACCTGGCATCCAGGGTTTTACACAGCGACTCCTCCGACCACTAAAGTTTGGGTTTTGATTGCCTCTATATGTCAAACTTTCACTATTGTTAAGAAATTTTTCCAATAATATGACTCCGCTCCACATGTTAAAGATCCGTGATGCCAATGGACCTTTCGACAAATCTATAGATGCAAATGGATTCTTTAGTTCAGTCTCCCTTCAAACTTTTAAGGAAAATAAATATTTGTTTAGTACTCGTTCCATTCGGGATTTTGGATTGTTCCTTATTAAAATATTCGGAGGCAATTGGTCTATTAGTTAGTTTTACCCTCGTGGCTCCATGCTTAGTATTATCCACAAATGGTTAACTATTTTTGCAATACTAGATTTTTCAAGTGGTTATTGATTATAAAATTTCTCCTATTTGTTGTGGTTTATTCTATATAAATTGTTTATATTATATACTTATGTCGATTTTGAAACTATTGAGGAAATGGTTATCTTTATCATTTGCATTTATATTTGATATTCAAGAGTTTTGTAATTAGTGAGTTAATATCTGTGAGTTATATTCACTTTTCAGAATGCTATTTCATTCTAGTACTAGTCTTTTGCATTCATCTATTTGTGTTTTTGTAAAGATTAATAATTTCTGGTTCTAGATATCCCTAACTTATATGATTTTGAGTTTTCCGTTTTACCTTCTCATTATTAGTTTTAATTAGTTACCTAACTATACAAAAAAAAAGAGAAAGAAAATAAAGTCGTTTACTTGCAGACAGTTTTGTTATTATTTCTTCTTTGAATTTTATCCATTTATATATTTAAAGACTTTCTATTACTAGAATCAAATTTATTTTGATCTTACGAAATTTTCAGATTCAAAAATCCATTAATAGACATATTGTCTGGTGTTATTCTTATATCACAAATTGGCTGTTAGATTTCATTATTTAAATTTTAGTTTAAATTGTTTTCTTAAGCATCATGATAAAATCAAATCTTTAAATTTTTTATGCTATTAAGATTTGTTGCTTACTATGATGCGATCGACATTTTACTGCATTTATTTTAATTTAAGCTTTCATTATATCATAAATATTGCTGTTTTACAGCTTACCAAATCATTATTATATTATTATTATTTAATTTTAAATATTAACATAATTATTATAAAGTACCACTTATTATTAAATAAAATTTGGCTATAGTATAAAAAAAAGGAAGAATAATTGATTGATTGGAAATTGAAAATAGTATAAATTTTTTAAAGAAATTGGAAAGGTATTTCAAATAAGAATATGGGTGAAAAAAATAAAACTTTAAGAATTGAAGTAATTATGATTAGATCAAGTATTATATGTATAAAATAAATATGCTAGCAAATATTCCATTCAACTTTAAAATGTTTACAAGAAGAGGATGCTTTTTTTACTTTAATTTTAATTTATTTAACGTTTTATTAAACTTGATATTAATTTTTTTCTGTTAATAGGAAAAATAGAAAACCAGAAGAATAATTGATAAGTTCTATCTTTTAAGATCTAACTTAAAATGATTATATTTTTCCACACCTTTGCAATCTACATTAAATTTCCATATCCATCTTTTGGGTATAAATAACTATGGTCCTACCGAATAATAAATTAAAGTTCAATAATAAAACCTGGTCACGAATCGTGGATAACTTATTAGTGTTACCAAAATTTCGAATATAAAGACAGATTAAATAGTATGATTGAAGAGCTAAAGGAAATATTAATAGTGTTGATTACTTAATGAGTGACATAACCACGATTGATTATAAACATTTACAAAATAGACCTGGATAGGCCATAATGAATATATTT
>JABUQX010109022.1:32500-38831 GCA_015478945.1 Trachelipus rathkii
TTATTATTAATATTATTATTATTATTATTATTATTATCATAATAATTAATTTTCATCTCAAAATCTTTGTTTTTGACAGAATTGTTATTAGAATTCAATATTTCGCTTTGGAAAGTATTAAAATAATAATAATAATAATAATAATAATAATAATAATAATAATAATAATAATAATAATAATAATAATAATAATAATAATAATAATAATAATAATAATAATAATAATAATAATAATAATAATATTAATAATATAATAATAATACCTATTTATTTATTCACTTATGTAATTATTATTATTATTATTATTATTATTATTATTATTATTATTATTATTATTATTATTATTATTATTATTATTATTATTATTATTATTATTTTTAATTATTATTATTTATTATTTTTATTCTTATCTAATTATTATTATTATTATTTATTATTAATTATTATTATTATTATTATTATTATTATTATTATTATTATTATTATTATTATTATTATTATTATTATTATTATTATTATTATTATTATTATTATTATTATTATTATTATTATTATATTATTATTATTATTATTATTATTATTTGAATCACTTCATAATTTAAAAGACTATGTATTTACCATATCAATCATAATCTGGTTCTGGGAAATCTTGTTCTGATTTGGTATTTGTAATAGTTCCATTCGGGATTTTAGATTCTGCCTTATTAAAATATTCAGAGGCAATTGGTCTATTAGTTGGTTTTACCCTCGTGGCTCCATGCTTAGTATTATCCACAATGTTACCATTTTGCATCTGTTTTTCCAAGTGTTTTGCTATAAATTTCTCTAAATTTGTTGTGGTTTTCTTATTATTGTTATTATTATCATCTTTGTCATTTGAACTATCTGAGGAATGGTCATCCTTTTCAGTTTGCTTTATACTTGATATTGGTTTTGTATTCAGTGAATTAGCTTGTGGGTTGTTTACTTTAAGTATGCTTTTCAGTTCAGTAGTTGTCTTTGCATTCATCTTTGTGTTTTTGTAAGTTATTTCTTCTAGTTCTGATTCACTGAACTTATAAATAGGCTTTGAGTTTTCGTTTTTCTTTTCTTTCATTACTTCTTCGTTTGTTTTAATCGTTACCTCGTTTATTGGAGTCCAGTCTGTTATTATCTCTTTTTCTGATTTTTGTCCAATTTTATATTTAAATACTTTGGTATTCTTAGGATCAGTTTTTTGATAATAAGTTTTCGTTTTCTTCTTCGCTTGTTTTAATCGTTACCTCGTTAACTGGTGTCCAGTTTGCTATTATTTCTTTTTCTGATTTTTTTCCAATTTTATATTTAAAGACTTTCCTATTCTTAGAATCAATTTTTTGAATTTGCCGAATTTTCGATTCAAAATCCTTACTCATATTGTCTGGTGTTTCTTCTTCAAAATTTTCACTGTTTAGAATTTCATTATTTAAATTTTTCGATTTAAATTGTTTCTTAAGCTCTTCGTTAAAATCAACTTTACTTTTTGCTTTAGATTTGTTGCTCATTATGACTGGATTTATTTTACTTATTTTTTTTACTTTCATTATTCATAATTGCTGTTTTTTAGCTTCCATTTTTTATATTATTATTATTTATTTTTCTATTCATATTTATTAATTAAAGTTTTGACTTATTTTATTATCAGAATTTCGAACGCCATAATATAAGAAGAAATTGTGATTGGAAATGAAAATAATTTTTTTAAAGAAATTTGGAAAAATTAAATAACAACATTTTGATTGATCAAGAAAATCAAAAATTATTTAGAAGGAAATAATTGTGATTGAATAAAAAATTAATTGTATAAAATAAAATATGCTTGCAATATTCCATTCAACTTTAAAATGTTTACAAGAAGGATGCTATTTCTATTTTAATTTTATTATTTATTATTATTATTTATTTTATTATTATTATTATTTTATTATTATTATTATTATTATTATCATTATTGACTCTTTTTATAAAAATGATTTTTTATTCAATTACAATTTTTCAATTAAAAATTAAAAATTTTAAACTTAATTAAAATTTTTAATTTTGAAAAATTTTTTCTTAATGGAAAGAAAACAACTATTATGATTATTATTATTTAGAACTTATATCAGCTCTATTTAATGTGAGTTTTGCAAGCCTTTTCCAATTTCTTAAAGGTATCAACGCTACATGATTGATTTTTTTAAGGACTTTCTTATTGAGACAAATGATAATTTGAACTTTTAATTTAATATTTGCCTGGACACTTCAGGCATCATCCAGAGACGAGTTTTTAGACTAATTTAAACAAATGATGAACAATAAATGTTATTTAATTAAATTTAAAAATTAAATGTGGAAATAACAAATTAAAGTTTTATAACTAACGTTAAATCTTAAATTACATAAGTAATATATAAGGCATAAGAAGAGGTCTAATTGGTCATCCAAAAAACATCTTAAAAATTTTATTCATTTCATTATTTGATGTTTATACTGGCTTGGTGCTTCTTTTTCAATGAGGGACTTCAGTAAGCTCATTCAAAAAAATTTTCCTGGCTTCGATGTAGTATCAGTTGAATTAGAAATGTTCGAAGAATTGGGTTTAGGGGTTCGTGATCGTTTTTTAAGTGTTCAAAGGATCTTACTAGAATGTGAATCATGTAGTATAACCAATTTACTGTAATAAAAGATGGTGTAAATGCTTCTTACATGTTATACTATAATTCTCTAACTTTCGTGTCTTACACATATCAGGCTAGTAAAAGATTTTTTTTTTTTTTTTTTGAAACATTTAAACAAACGATCACAGAACCCCTACCAATCTGAATTTCTAATTTCATATACTCATCGGCAGGAAATTTTTTTGAATGAGGCTTGCTTGAAGTCTTTTGATAGAGACAGCAGTTTATAACATTCAAGTATAATGAAATATAAATTTTTTGAATATTTTTTAGGTTTGGCTATTAAAATCACTCTATTCATATAATTATTACTTAAGGATTTTAGATTTATACGTTAGTTATAAACTTTAATCTGTCAATCACTTTATATTTTTTTTGATTTAAAATACATTTATTTTGTTCATCATTTGTTTAAATTAGTCTAGACTCGTCTCTGATGATGCATTGAAGGTCCCAGGCAGAATATTAGATTAAAAAGTTAGAAGAGCAGTTGCTTTTTATACTCTAGAATAGTTTAAAAATCTCATGTAGCGGTTTTGATACTTAGAAATTGGGAAAAGGCTTTGGCAACTCTATTATGTGTTTATTATTTTATTATTATTATTATTATTATTAATTATTATTATTATTATTATTATTATTATTATTATTATTATTATTTATTATTATTATTATTATTATTTTTTATTATTTATTATTATTTTATTATTATTATTATTAATTTATTATTATTATTATATTATATTATTATACTTCGAATTCGAAGAAGATACTTTAATTTAGAAGACATTTTCCTCGTGTACAAAAAAAAAATTAAGAAAATTTGTGATGAAATAAAATAATTTCTTAAACATTTGGTGTAATTAAACAATAGAGTTTTGATTGATCAAGGAAATAAAATATTCTTTAGAAAGAAATAATTGTGATAGAAAATAATTAATTATACAGAAATAAGGGGAAAATCACAATATCAATATTTTGCAGGTTTACATTTCATCCTTTTATTCATTTATATGCCTTTTTGTTGTCTAGTTTACTTCATATGATGGGATAAAAGGGAAAAAATAATTTTGCAATAATTTTATACAATTTTTTAGTAATAAATAATGTCTTAGAAACCTATTATATATATTATATATCATATATATATATATATACATATATATATATATATATTTTAAATATATATATATCTTTATAATATATATATTAATATATATATTTATATATATATTATAGAGTGGGCACTTCCGCTCTTTAGTCCGCTAGTCCGCTCCGAGCGGACTACCAGAATAGGTGCGGACTAGCGGAGTTGCGGAGTCGCCAGGAAATTAGCGGACTTGCACGTGCGGATCAAAAAAGTTTTCACTATTTTCTTCCAACTTTTAAAGCAATGACAATAAATTATAGAAAAACTTCAGTTTTCTTATTGTTTGTTTCGATGGTAAATTTTTTTTTAAGTTTATAACTATACTTTCGTTAGGATCTTATTGTTTTTTATAATTAAACTTCCAAAAATTATCTCAACCTCCTTAAAGGTACCTATATATAATAAACATTTAAATTGATTTTAAAATAGACAGAATGGCTATTCCTCTCTATACTTTAATTAATATATTATACTATATAATAGGCAATATCTAATCAATTCTGTGTAAATACAAATATAATAATTATATATATAATATATTCACCCATACATACACAGTAGAACAATATATTAAAAAATAAAATAAAAAATAATATCAATATACATTCAAATTTTCTAACTCCTATCTTCAGCACATTTCCATATATATATATTATTATATATTTGGGTTTTTACACAGCACTGATAACATATATATATATATATATATATATATTATATATATATATATATATAGTATATAGTATATATAATATATATATACTATATATATATATTATTTATATATAATATTATATTAATTATATTTATATATATTATTCTATATATTATTAAATACTACTTTATTTTATTATTTATATACTTTTACATAATTATATTAGTATAATATTTATTATAGAGTTTATTATTTATTATATATTATTACATAATATATAGATAATATGAATATATAAAATAATATATATTTTATATATATTTATATATATATATATATATTATATTATTATATATATATATTATATTTAAAATTACAATACAATGAGTATAATAACTAAGATATAATAGGTATGAAAGATTTTACAATGGGAGTCCTTATTTCTCGTGCATAAGAGAATATATTTTAATATATATAATATAGGCCTACCAGAGCTGATATCTGCAAGGAGTCTAGGCTTTCATGATTCTTCTACTAAGACTTGGACGACTAGACTTCTTAATGGTGGAAAGGGTGGTCCAATATTTCAGAAAGGCGAGGCAAGAAATGATTTAGGTGAGACGCATAAATTAGCAATGATGCTGGAGTGAACTACACAAGCATCCTCCTCACAGTATATTTTCCTTTCAGATAGGCAAGAATATATATATGTTGAACGTTGCTTTCATAAAATATATACACCTCTCCTAGTTTCTGCGGCTGTAGAGAGATATTTGTATTTGTGGGATATTTGAGGGCAAAGCAGGTCAGCCTTAAATGCTTTTATTTTGAGCCCCTAATCTTTTAGAAGGTAATTGGGGTCTTTGTAATTTGAGACGACATTGAGGGACGAAGTGAATCTTGAGATTTTAAATATTCATGATCAATTTTTTCTTATATTAATACAATATTTTTTGTAGGAATAATAACTATTTAGTATTTAATATAAAAATCTTGTGAAGTCGCACATTATTAGGCGGGAGACGTGGCGGACGTCGGCCGTGCGGATTGCGATGCGGGAGGTTTTGATGTCTGAATAAGTGCGAGGGAGGCTAGCGGACTACAGTTTTGTCGAGGTTGCGGAGGGTGCGCTAGCGGGTGACTACCTAAATGAGCGGGGTGGCCACTCTGATATATATATTATATAAATAATATATATTTATTATATATATATTAGTTATATATATTATATATTATATAGTTATATATATATATAATATAAGATATATATATACTAATGTTATATATATATAATTATATAGTATAAAATATATAAATAGTAGTAATATAATAATATATATATTAATATAATCTAGTATATATATTATATATCTATTATATCTATATATATATAATTATTATATATATATTCCTAAAATAATTTGAAATTTCATAACAAAACACTATTAAAAATTAATTTTTTGCAATTAAAACACCGTAAACTAATATCTACAAGTATTAAAATATTCCATCACTAAATTAAAAATATTATTCATATATATATATATAATATGTATATATATAAATAAAAATATGTTATTATATTTTTTTAATAAAACTATTTTTAATTTAATATATATATATTTATATATTTATATATTATATATATATATATTATATATATATATATATATTATATAATAATATATTATATATATAAATATTATATTATATATATATATATATATATATATCTAGTATCTTATATTATATATAATATATATATATATATAATATATATTATATAGTTATATATATATATTAAAAAAGTTATATATTTTTATATATATATATAATATATATAGTATA
>JABUQX010109023.1:12500-23220 GCA_015478945.1 Trachelipus rathkii
TTGCTTTAATACAGTCCTTTAACACCCATCTTACAAAAAATGAAGGGCAGCTGCAATATATCTTGCAGATCGTAGAAAAGCATAGGGATGTGTTTTCAAAATCAACAAAGTCTGAAATGAGAAAGGCACCTTTGGAGTAATTATTAGGTGTAGCTTTGTGGATTAGGCCTACTGGGGATACCACGTTAAAAAAAACGCGCCGGCTGTCGTTACCCCATGTGGTGGTGTGGAAATTCGACATTTAAGACATTTTATAACACATTTCAGGTGCCTGGCGGCAGCACTAAATATGATTAATTTTGGAAGAAATTCAGTGTGCGGGCTTCATTTGCAAACAGTAACAATTTTTTTGGCCAGTCTAATATATATACGGTTTATATATATATATATATATATATATATATATATATATATATATATATATATATATATATATATATAAATATATATATATATAGGTATATATATATATATATATATATATATATATATATGTATCAACCCTTTGATTCACTATCAAAATTTATTTCATTTTTTTTATAAAATATTAAATCTAGATACTTATTTAAATAATACTGCAATTTAATAAGGTATGAACGATATTTTATTACAATGAATAAATTTATAATACAAAACCCAAAGCATGCTATGCTGTAAAATCATCTGACAATGTCATCAACAGTTCTGACGCATTTTACGTTCTCCCTCAAGCTTTTATACTATTTTCCGAGAAATCAAGACTACATCGTTTTAATTTACAGCAACGAAAGTCTTATGTTAGTCGTTCAGGTTCATTTCGCCATTTCAGCATTTCCACCTTGGGCATTTTGAATGTGATAGCATGTTTTACCCCGCCATATTATTATTACATATATTACATATATTATTATTATATTTATATATATATATTATTACATATATAGTTATATATAGTTACATTACAGATATATATATAAATATATACAGAAAATCATATAAATTAAGTGCATGTATACATATATATTACGTTACACATACATATACATATATATATATATATATATATTATTATTAATATATTATTATATATATATATATATATATATATACACATATATATATATTATTTATTATATATATTACACATACATATATATATAATATTATTCCATGGGAAACTGGTTATAATAATAAACAGCAAACCAAAGACGAATATTCGTGGCAGAAAACAACAGTGTTCTTTGACAGCGACATTTTCATTTAATACAACAGGTTTATAGAAAACTGGAGCGCTGTTTAAAAATTGTTCTGATAAAAACAGACAAAAGATCCAGTGGACGCTTTGAAATCAGAGCACCTGTACCCTGGAAACATATAAGACAGCAGAAAAAGTGAAAGTCTGGAGTTATAAGACTGAAAGTCTTATACAATACTATAATCACAAAGTTGGTAACCAACAGTGCAGTATAACCCTAAAATAGTTGCAAAAAGGGCTAATATCATTATGTTGAATGTTTACAGTGTATTTGAATTGAATTTCAAATCAAGTTGTTGGCTGGTTTGTGAAAGAATTGTGAAGTGAGATAGACTTATTGACGCTTTTAGTAAAACCATATTTTCGACTTCTGATATGTTATATATATTATTACATATATATATTATATATTGCTATATATATATATATGTGTTATTATATATATATAGTAGTGTAGCAATGACTTCTGCTGTGAAAACATATATATATATATATATATATATATATATATATATATATATATATATATATATATAGTATATATATATATATATATATATGTATATATATATATATATATATATATATATATATATATATATATATATATATATATATATATATTATATTATATATATTAGTGTTATATATATATATATATATATATATATATATATATATATATATATATATATATATATATATATATATATAGTATATATATATATATAAAACTTCAAAGTTTATCTTCCTTGCTTTGTATGTCCTTTTAGCCTTGAAAAAAAGATTTAATTCACAAAAAATTTATTTGCTCTATAAACATCAAAATTATTTAAATCTACATGAAGTTTGCACATTAAAACAGCATATATTAGTTTAAAATAATATACATATAATACGCACTAGTAAAGATAAAATTTATTAACATTTTATTTACTATTTGAAAAAAGATAAAACTAATTTTTTTCCTTCTTTTATATATATATATATATATATATATATATATATATATATATATATGTATATATATAGTATATATATATATATATATGTTATATATATAAAAAAATATATATAAGGAGGAAAAAGAAATACTAAAAGGTGTATACGTAGGAGAAACAAGAGGTAAATTAGAACTTGAACACGGGCAAAGGGCGCACAAAACAGACTTTTTTTGAGAGTGGTGCGCCTATTCTGAGGCGGTGTGGGGGAGGTGCGGTGCGGTGCGGTCCGGCGCGGCACACAATGTGACCCGATGCAGGGATATTTTAAATTATAGGGTTGCGGCAGAGCATACTCACAAACAGGGTGGCAGGAGCGACAAAATGACTCTTTGTGAGCGGGAGGTCATTCGAAAGGCGGCGAGGTGCGCGGTGCGGTCCGGCGCGCACACAACATTCTAGTGTCCCAATGCAGGATATCAAATTATGCCGCGTTGGCAGAGTGATACTCATTGAAACACGGGTAAAGGGCGGCGCGACAAAATGACTTTTTTAGGTGGCGCGCCTGTCTGAGGTGCGGTGCAGTGAGTGGTGCGCGTCATTACCTTAGTGTTCCGACAATTATATTTTAAAATTATAGGGTTGCGGTGCAGTGATACTCATTGAAACAGTGGTAAAGGGCGGCGCGATAAAAACGACTTTTTGTGAGTGGTGCGCCTATTTTGAGGTGGTGCGGTGCGGTGCGTCCTTCGGTGCGGCACACAATTTTAGTGTCCCCATGCAGGATATTTTAAAATTATAGTTGCGGTGCAGAGTGATACTCATTGAAACAGGGAAATGGCGGCGCGTCAAAATGACTTTTTAGAGTGGTGCGTCGCCTTGAGGCTGTGCGTGGTGCGCTGTGGTCCGGTGCGGCACACAATTTTAGTGTCCCGATGGAGGGATATTTAAAATTATAGGGTTAGGTGCAGAGTGATACTCATTTAAACAGGGGTAAAGGGCGGCGCGATAAAAAATGACTCTTGTGAGTGGTGCGCATGGTTCTGAGGCGGTGCGTTGCGGTGCGGTGCGGCACAATTTTAGTGTCCCGATGCAGATTTAAAATTATAAGGTTGCGGTGCAGAGTGATACTCCTTGAAACAGGGGTAAGGGAGGCGCGACAAAAATGTTTTTTTGTGGAGTGGTGCGCCTATTCTGAGGCGTTGCGGTGCGGTGCGGTGTGGTCCGGTGCGGTGCGGTGCTGAGGTCGAGATGCAGTGATATTTTAAAATTATAGGGTTGCAGTGCAGAGTGATACTCATTGAAAACAGAGGTAAAGGGCGGCGCGACAAAATGACTTTTTAGCGGTGCGCCTATTCTTTGGTGCGGTGCGTGGTCCAGTGCGTGGCACACAATTTTTGTGACCTGATGGTGGATATTTTAAAATATAGTTGCGGTGCAGAGTGATACTCATTGAAACAGGTAAAGGGCGGCGCGACAAAATGACTGAGTACTGCGCCTATTCTGAGTTGGAAAGCGGTGCGTTATCCGGTGCGGCACACGTTACCTGTGGTGTCCTGATGCAGGTGGCAATTGGTACCATAGGTTGTGTGCAGGTGATACTCATTGAAACAGGGGGTAAGGGCGGCGCGACAAAAATGACTTTGTGAGTGGTGCGCTTATTCTGAGGCGCGTGGTGCGGTGCGGTGCTGCGGGCGTTGCGGTGCGGTGCGGTGCGGTTCGGTCCGGTGCGGCACACAATTTTAGTGTATCGATGCAGGGATATTTTAAAATTTTAGGGTTGCGGTGCAGAGTGATGCTCACGGGAAGTTGAGGGCGCGAGGCGCGACAAAACGACTTTTGTGGAGTGCGCGCCCATTCTGAGCGGTGCAGGCGGTGCGTGCGTCAGCAGCGCCTGCAGCGTCCCGATGGTGATATTTAATATTATAGGGTTGCGTAAGAGCATACCGCCAAACAGGGGTAAAGGGAGGCGCGACAAAAATGACTTTTTGTGAGTGGTGCGAATTTTCTGAGGCGGTGCGGTGCGTTGCGGTGCAGTGCAGACCGGTGCGGCACATAAATTTTAGTGTCCTGATGGTGGGATATTTAAAAATAGAGGTTGCGGTAGAGCGATACCATTGAAACAGGGGTAAGGGCAGCGCGACAAAAAATGACTTTTTGTGAGTGGTGCGCCTATTCTGAGGCGGTGCGGTGCGGTGCGGTGCGAATAAAAACTTTTACTGCGCTTTGGTGCTCTCATTTAGGTGAGGTGAAACTATATAGTTGCAGCGTTATTACCTATTGAAATAGGCAGCGGCGGCGCCACAAAAATGACTTTTTGTGAGTGGTGCGCCTATTCTGAGGCGATGCGGTGCGGTGCGGTCTGGTGCGGCACATAATTTTAGTGTCCCGATGCAGGATATTTAATATTACAGGGTTGGTGGGCGCAGAGCGACACTCATTGAAAAAGTAAAAGGCGGCGCGATGTCGACTTTAGAGATGCGCGCCTATTCTGAGGCAGGCAGCTGTGCGCGCGGTTTGGTGCGGCAAACAATTTTAGCGTCTCGATGGTATATTTAAAATTATAGGGGTTGCGGCGGAGGATACCACAAACATCGGGTAAGGGCGGCGCGAAAATGACTTTTTGTGAGTGGTGCGTTCCGACGCACCAGGTGCGGTGCGGTGCGGCACAAGAATAGTGTCCCAAAGCAGGATATTTAAAATTATAATGCAGCAGAGGATACCATTAAAACAGCGTGTAAAAAGAAGATACGCAAAAATGACTTTGCGAGTGGTGCGCCTATTCTGAGGCGGTGCGGCGTGTGCGGTGCGGTCCGCTACGGCAGGCACACACCGCGTCCCAATGTGCAGGGATATTTTTAAATTATAAGGTTACGGTGCAGAGTGATACTCATTGAAACAGGAGGGCGGGTGCGACAAAATGACTTTTTTGTTAGTGGTGCGCCTATTCTGAGGTGCGGTGCGGTGTAGTGCGTACACAATTTTAGTGTTCCGATGTAATTATATTCTTAAAATTAGGCGGTGGCGAGTATAATGAAGAAACAGGTAAGTTGGCAAGCGATAAAAATGACTTTTGTGAGTAGTGCGCCTGGGCCCCAGGTGGTGCGGTGCGGTGCGGTCCGGTGGCACACAATTTTAGTGTCCTGATGCAGGATATTAAAATTATAGGGTTGCGGCGCAGAGTGATACTCATTGAAACAGGGGAAAGGGCGGCGCGTCAAAAATGACTTCGTGAGTGGTGCGCCTATTCTGAGGCTGTGCGGTGCGCTGTGGTCCGGTGCGGAAAAGCAATTTTAGTGTCCCGACAGCAGGGATACTCAAAATTATAGGCTGCGGTGCAGAGTGTGATACTCATTTAAACAGGGTAAGGGCGGCGCGACAAAATGACTTTTGTGAGTGGTGCGCATATCCTATTCTGAGTCGGTGCGGTGCGGTGCGGCAATAATAACGCGTCGAGATGGCGGGAAAAATATAGGGTTGCGGTGCAGAGTGATGATACTCATTGAAACAGGGGCAAAGGGCGGCGCAAAAATGACTTTTTGCGAGTGGTGCGCCTATTCTGAGGCGGTGCGGTGCAGTGCAGTGCGGCACACAATTTTTGTGACCCGATGCAGGGATATTTTAAAATTATAGGTTGCGGTGCAGAGTGATACTCATTGAAACACAGGTAAGGGCGGCGCGACAAAATGACTTTTTGTGAGTACTGCGCCTATTCTGAGTTGGTGCGGTGCGTTGCGGTCCGGTGCGGCACACAATTTTAGTGTCCCGATGCAGGTATAATTTAAAATTATAGGGTTGCGGTGCAGGGTGATACTCATTGAAACAGGGGTACAGCGCGACAAAAACGACTTTTTGTGAGTGGTGCGCTTATTCTGAGGCGGTACGGCAGCGCTGCAGTGCGGTGCGGTACGTTGCGTGGTGCGGTGTGCGGTTCGGTCCGGTGCGGCAATAATAATTTTAGTGTCCCTATGTAGTGGATATTTTTAAAATTTTGCAGGTTGCGGCAGAGTGATACTCATTGAAACAGGGTAAAGGAGGCGCGACAAAAATGACTTTTGTGAGTGGTGCGCCTATTCTGAGGCGGTGCAGTGCGGTGCGGTGCGGCACAAAATTTTAGTGTCCCGATGCAGGGATATTTTAATATTATAGGGTTGTGGTGCAGAGTGATACTCATTGAAACAGGGGTAAAGGGCAGCGCGACAAAAATGACTTTTTGTGAGTGGTGCGCCTATTCTGAGGCGGTGTGAGTGGTGCGCCTATTCTTTGGCCGTGCGGTGCGATGCGGTGCATTGCGGTCCGGTGTGGCACACAATTTTAGTGTCCCGATGCAGGAATATTTTAAAATTATAGGGTTGCGGTGCAGAGTGATACTTATTGAAACAGGGGTAAAGGGAGGCGCGACAAAAATGACTTTTTGTGAGTGGTGCGAATATTCTGAGGCGGTGGGTGCTGGCGGTGTGCGCAGTCCGGTGCGGCATATATCGAGCGTCCCAGCGGTGGGATATTTTGCGCCTATAGGTTGCGGCAGAGTACCATTGAAACAGGGGTAAAGCGGGGTGCGAATAAAATGACTTTTTGTGAGTGGTGCGCCTATTCTGAGGCGGTGTGCGGTGCGGTGCAGGTGGTCAGGTGCGGCACACACGCACCGGCGTCCGATGTAGATATTTTAAAATTATAGTTGCGGTGCAGAGTGATACTCATTCAAACAGGGAAGGACGGCGCGACAAAAATGACTTTTGTGAGTGGTGCGCCTATTCGGAGGCGGTGCGGTGTGCGGTGCGGAACATAATTTTAGTGTCCCGATGATGGGATATTTTAAAATTGTTGCGGTGCAGAGTGACACTCATTGAAAAAGTGGTAAAGGGCGACAAAAATGACTTTTGTGAGTGGTGCGCCTATTCTGAGGCGGTGGTGCGAAGTGGTAAGTGCGGTAAAGTGGTGTATCAGGTGCAAAATACAATTTTAGGTAAACCGATGTAGGGATATTTTAAATTATAGGTTGCGGTGCAGAGTGATAATTACTGAACAGGGGTAAAGGATCTGCTACAAAACACCTTGTGAGGGAAAACAGCCTGAGGCGCGGTGCGGTGCGGTGTGGTCCGGTGCGGCACACAATTTTAGTGTCCCGATGCAGGCATATTTTAAAATTATAGGGTTGCGTTGCAGAGTGATACTCATTGAAACAGGGGTAAAGGGCGGCGCGACAAAAATGACTTTTTGTGAGTGGTGCGCCTATTCTGAGGCGGTGCGGTGCGGTGCGGTGCGGTGCGGTGCGGTCCGGTGCGGCACAGTATTTTAGTGTCCCGATGCAGGGATATTTTAAAATTATTGGGTTGCGGTGCAGAGTGATACTCATTAAAACAGGGGTAAAGGGTGGAGCGACAAAAATGACTTTTTGTGAGTGGTGCGCCTATTCTGAGGCTGTGCGGTGCGCTGCGGTCCGGTGCGGCACAAAATTTTAGTGTCCCGATGCAGGGATATTTTAATATTATAGGGTTGCGGTGCAGAGTGATACTCATTGAAACAGTGCGCGCGCTGATTATACTGACTTTTTGTGAGTGAAAGCTCATTCTGAGGCGGTGTGCGGTTAACTGTGCGGTGCGGTGCGGTGCGGTGCGGTGCGTGTGCTGCGGTGCGGTGCGGCGCGGTGCGGTGTGCGGTGCGGTCAGGTGCGGCACACAATTTTAGTGTCCCGATGCAGGAATATTTTAAAATTATAGGGTTGCGGTGCAGAGTGATACTTATTGAAACAGGGGTAAAGGGAGGCGTGACAAAAATGACTTTTTGTGAGTGGTGCGAATATTCTGAGGCGGTGCGGTGCGTTGTGGTGCAGTGCAGACCGGTGCGGCACATAATTTTAGTGTCCCGATGAAGGGATATTTTAAAATTATAGGGTTGCGGTGCAGAGTGATACTCATTGAAACAGGGGTAAAGGGCGGCGCGACAAAAACGACTTTTGTGAGGAAGGCCTATTCTGATGGTGTGTGCGGTGCGGTGTGAAGTCAGGTGCGGCACACAACGCAGTGTCCTGATGCAGGAATATTTTAAAATTATAGGTTGCGGTGCAGAGAGTGATACTTTGAAACAGGGGTAAAGGGCGGCGCGACAAAATGACTTTTTGTGGAGTGTTAGTTCTGAGGCGGTGGGGTGCGCGTGGCAGTAGTCCGGTGCGGCACATTTTAGTGTCCTGATGCAGATATATTTAAAATCTATAGGTTGCGGTAAGAGGCGACAATTCATTGAAACAGTGCTGGCGGCGCGGACAAAAATGACTTCTTTGTGAGTGGTGCGCCTATTCTGAGGCGGTGCGGCATGCGGTGCGGTCAGGTGCGGCACACACAATTTTAGTGTCCCGATGTAGGGATATTTTAAAATTATATAGTTGCGGTGCAGAGTGATACCGACAAAAATGACTTTTTGTGAGTGGTGCGCCTATTCTGAGGCGATGCGGTGCGGTGCGGTCCAGTGCGGCACATAATTTTAGTGTCCCGATGCAGGGATATTTTAATATTATAGGGTTGCGGTGCAGAGTGACACTCATTGAAAAAGTGGTAAAGGGCGGCGCGACAAAAATGACTTTTTGTGAGTGGTGCGCCTATTCTGAGGCGGCGCGGTGCGGTCCGGTGCGGCAGGTGCGGCAATAATAATTCTAGTGTCCCGATGTAGGGATATTTTAAAATTATAGGGTTGCGGTGCAGAGTCATACTCATTGAAACAGGGGTAAAGGACGGCGCGACAAAAATGACTTTTTGTGAGTGGTGCGCCTATTCTGAGGCGGTGCGGTGCGGTGCGGTCCGGTGCGGCACACAATTTTAGTGTCCCGATGCAGGCATATTTTAAAATTATAGGGTTGCGTTGCAGAGTGATACCTGGCTGAAACACGGGGTAAAGGGCGCGAGCGTTTCACTTTTAGAGTGCGCGCCTATTCTGAGGCGGTGCGGTGCGGTGCGGTGCGGTGCGGTCCGGTGCGGCACACAATAAGGTGTCCCGATGCAGGGATATTTTAAAATTATTGGGTTGCGGTGCAGAGTGATACTCATTAAAACAGGGGTAAAGGGCGGCGCGACAAAATGACTTTTTGTGAGTGGTGCGCCTATTCTGAGGCGGTGCGGTGCGGTGCGGTGCGGTCCGGTGCGGCACACAATTTTAGTGTCCCGATGATATTTTAAAATTATAGGGTTGCGGTGCAGAGTGATACTCATTGAAACAAGGGTAAAGGGCAGCGCGACAAAAATGACTTTTTGTGAGTGGTGCGCCTATTCTGAGGCGGTGCGGTGCGGTGCGGTGCGGTGCGGTGCGGTGCGGTGCGGTGCGGTGCGGTGCGGTGCGGTGCGGTGCGGTGCGGTGCGGTGCGGTCAGGTGCGGCACACAATTTTAGTGTCCCGATGCAGGAATATTTTAAAATTATAGGGTTGCGGTGCAGAGTGATACTCATTGAAACAGGGCGGCGCGACAAAAATGACTTTTTGTGAGTGGTGCGAATATTCTGAGGCGGTGCGGTGCGTTGCGGTGCAGTGCAGACCGGTGCGGCACATAATTTTAGTGTCCCGATGCAGGGATATTTTAAAATTATAGGGTTGCGGTGATACTCACTGAAACAGGGGTAAAGGGCGGCGCGACAAAAATGACTTTTTGTGAGTGGTGCGCCTATTCTGAGGCGGTCCGGTGCGGTGCGGTCCGGTGCGGCACATAATTTTAGTGTCCCGATGCAGGGATATTTTAGAAAATTATATAGTTGCGGCAGGAGTGATACTCATTGAAACAGGGGTAAAGGGCGGCGCGACAAAAATGACTTTTTGTGAGTGGTGCGCCTATTCTGAGGCGGTGCGGTGCGGCACACAATTTTAGTGTCCCGATGCAGGGATATTTTAATATTACAGGGTTGCGGTGCAGAGTGACACTCATTGAAAAAGTGGTAAAGGGCGGCGCGACAAAAATGACTTTTTGTGAGATGTGCGCCTATTCTGAGGCGGTGCGGTGCGGTGCGGAGTGGTTTGGTGCGGCACACAATTTTAGTGTCCCGTTGCAGGATATTTTAAAATTATAGGGTTGCGATGCCATTGAAACAGGGGTAAAGGACGGCGCGACAAACTTTTTGTGAGTGGTGCGCCTATTCTGAGGCGGTGCGGTGCGGTGCGGTTCGGTGCGGCAAACAATTTAAGTGTCTCGATGGAGGCATATTTTAAAATTATAGGGTTGCGGTGATACTCATTGAAACACGGGTAAAGGGCGGCGCAATGACTTTTTGGGAGTGGTGCGCCTATTCTGAGGCGGCGGTGAGGTGCGGTGCGGTGCGCGCTGGTATTTTAGGTCCCGCAGGGATATTTTAAAATTATAGGGTTGCGGTGCAGAGTGATACTCATTGAAACAGGGGTAAAGGGCGGAGCGACAAAAATGACTTTTTGTGAGTGGTGCGCCTATTCTGAGGTGGTGCGGTGAGGTGCGGTGCGGTGCGGTCCGCTGCGGCACACAATTTTAGTGTCCCAATGCAGGGATATTTTTAAATTATAAGGTTACGGTGCAGAGTGATACCCATTGAAACACG
>JABUQX010109024.1:0-2500 GCA_015478945.1 Trachelipus rathkii
GATGTACTTCGTTCAGTTCAATTTGGGTGTTTAACCGTTTTCGCATTTATCGTTAAACGCTTTCGCGTTTTCGTGCGCCGCTTCAACACCTTCTTTCCTATCTCTTTCGACGGTTCTCGTCTCTCCTGTTGACAATAAACATCCTTGGCCTTAGCATAAACAAAAAAATGTCTTGGAAACCTCACATCACAACGGTTGCTAGGGCGGCCTCAAAGAAACTGGGAGTTTGTTTAGACTGCGAGACTATTTTTCCTCTTCTCAGTTACTCCAGCTATACAAGAGTCTCATCCGCCCTTGTGGAATACTGTTCTCATATCTGGGGAGGGCTCTAGTTTCACCAGCTTGGACAGGAGTCGAGTCAAAACCAAAATATAAACTGTTCTGTACTCGACTTCACTTGACCTCTATCTCTGGCGCGATGTTGGTGCTTTATCTCTTTTCTAGAGGTACCGCAGCGCAAGGGAACTTACCACTCGCGTGCCACCACCTTTACGTCGCCCTCGTAGCATGGGGGTGGCTGTGTCTGCTCACGAGTTCTGTGTAGATATTGGTAACTCAAGGCTAGTTCGCTGCAGGTGCTTCCTTCTCTGCCACCTCTGTTCTGGAACTCTCTTGCCATCTTCTATGTTTCCTGCTGAATTTTAATCTCCCTCACTTTAAAATCCTGCGGCTGTGCTCATCTGCGTAATTTGCGCTAGCCGGATGTAGTATGCAGCGTGTAACACCTCCCTGAATAGGGCTCTGCCTGTGAGTGAGTGGTGGTGACAACTATAAAAATATATATATATATATATATATATATATATATATATATATATATATATATATATATATATTTATATATATATATATATATATATATATATATATATATATATATATATATATATATATATATATAAATTGCTATGCAGAGTTACTAGAATAAGCAAATAGTCAAGTTAAGAAGAGGTTGTTTCCTGGAAACTGGAGGGAGCCAAAAGTCAAAAAGATGATAGATCGATCGCTTCAAGCCGTAGTTGCTGTTGGGACAGTATCTCGACGCAGGTGGTTCACTTGCCTTTAGCTCGGGATAGCCTGAAGGGCAGTATTTTGTCTGCCTGGAGGGACGGCATATGCCTTTCGTTGGTGAGGTCCGCTCTCAAAAACAAAACAAAAAGTTGTGGCTTGAATTTATTCAGATCAGTTGTTGTTCCTTCGCTTAAACAGCTTTTCGGGTGCATCGTCATTTTTGTTGATAAAGCCGGCTAGCTTATTAATTCACAATTATTATTTATTTATCATCACTTCATTCGTCTTTTGACTGCGACCTGTTTAGTTGATATTAAAATCATTCGTTTTAGAACTTCGAGCTGAAAAGTTCTTATTTAAATTCGTTTCTCGGCTTCGTAAAAAGCTTTAAACTTCATTGGTGTCGTGTATTTATATTTTCAAAGTATAATTCAAATAGTCGCAGATCGTTCTGTACTCTGTACATTTATAAATATTCTGGAAAGCTTTAAGCGGGTAAACTGCCTAGTTTTAAGGCTGAGAAAACAAACTTTTCTCAATCAGCTTTATATAATCTTAAGTGCATAATCCCACGTTCCTAAATGTTTAGGAAACGTGAAGACCCTAGGCTTTCCAAGATATATTCCTCTAAAATTGCTAAACTTGCAGTGTAAGTAATTAAAATCAATTCTTGCACTTGCCAATATCCATTTCTTCTTAGAAATTCTTCAAGTTCTTAATCTGAACTTTATATATTATGATGGGCGTATTATGCTGATCTTTATATTCTGATGAGCGTAATATGCTGATCCTTATTCAATAAAATGATATAATCTAACGATTATATTATCTTGAGAAAAGTTTGTTAACTTTAAAAAGTTATTTTTCTCATTACTCGTTAAAAGTTAACAAAAGTCGAAAAAGAAAATGACCTACCACTTATAATAAGTATTAGTGAGAACTCGTTGCAGTCATAAAAAGCACACAAGAGCTACACGGGACCGCGATGGACCTTTACTATGGCATCTCGTCAATGTGGGGTTCATCCCTTGGCCCAGGTGGGCCACAATCATACCCCCTCACAAAAACCCTCAATTCCCTACTATTATGAACCTTCCTTCTCGCATCTGCCAAACTCACATTTCTATCGTCCAAGCATTCCTTTACTGACTCAATTCACTTTTTCTTCGGTTTCCTAGCCGGTCGATTTCCAGCACACTCACCACTATACATCCACTTAACCAACTTACTATCATCCATTCTTTACACATGACCAAACCATTTCTTCACACCATACAACTCTCTAATACGTCCATTCCTCATTTTATCAATTTTTGTCACAACTAACACACCCCTAAGATTGTACATCTGAGGACATTGTACTTTAGATCTATACCTCTTATATCAGATCATAGTCTCCCTACTATCCATTAACACAAGTAACAACATAACCTCATGTAGGACACTAGTGCACTCAAGACTTAGTCCCTTTACATCCACCAACGATTTA
>JABUQX010109024.1:10000-12500 GCA_015478945.1 Trachelipus rathkii
ATATATGTATACATAATCACATACATACTTATATATCCATTCATATTCCTCCATCACACATTCATTTCTTCAACCAAACATAAAATTTCTCTTTAAATTTGAATGAACTATTGAATTTACAAACTCCAAGTCCAGAAACCATACCCCCCTACCCCCAGTCCCCCGTTCCCCCTTCCCCAACCACCCACCCCCATCAGAAATTTTAAATTTTCTCAAGAATATTCCAATAAATAAATGTATGCATACACAAATACCTATTTAAATACTTACACATGTATTTAAAAACACCCGTGTAAAACATTCCTCACATATCGGGAACAGCGGAAGTATTATACTAGGGTTGTCCGACGCACCAGGTGCGGTGCGGTGCGGTGCGGTGCGGTGCGGTGCGGTGCGTGGTGCGCTCATTTTGGGGTGGTGCGGTGCGGTGCGCAAAATTCCGGTGCCTGGCCAACCCTAGATAATAATGTGTTTGTTTCTTTCTTTAACCTTTTTTATACATACATCTTGTAGGTAAATAAGTTTGTGTGTGTTTGTGTGTGTGTGTGTGTATGTGTATGTGTGTGTGTGTATGTGTGTGTTTGTGTGTGTGTTGTTCCTATCCTATTAAAAGTTTTTCAAACTCGCTCATATTAGTTACTAAAGTGAAGATAAGCCGAAAACTGTATTGAAATTTATTCATTTGCAATGAGAATATATATATATATATATATATATATATATATATATATATATATATATATATATATATATATATATATATATATATATATATATATATATATATATATATATATATATATATATATATATATATATATATATATATATATATATATATATATATATCAACCTGTCTCATCTTTCACTAATATATAATATATATAAAATTGTGTCACAACAAAAAATAAAAAAAAAATTGGAATATTTTTATTTAATAATGTAAAAATAATTGATCAGTAAAACATTTTTAAAAGTGTTTCCTAACGAAATTTATTTTCCAATTTTATCAACTATAAAATCATAAGAAAAAAATAGAAAAAGATGATATAATTACAATAAATGATCATTTATATATTAAAATAGATGAAACGGAGTAAATATTTCGAGTTTGAAATATTTTTTTCATTTATTTTAGTAAATTAATCTGCCAATGAATATTAATAGCTTTAATGGTAATTTTTAGGCTCACTTTATAAAAATATTTAAATCATTTAAAATTAAAAATTAAATTGATTGCCTTTATAAAAAAACGTTTAAAATATTATCATTAACTTCTTTAATAAATATAAATAAATCTATTCCTCTTTATTTATACTCCGTTCAGTCAGTGGAGTAATTAAGGGATAGGCCGGGTAGGCAGTGCCTTTCTTATTTTTAAGAACAAATTAATAATTTAAAAAAACAAATCAAAAAAGTATAAAAAAGGTTAATATAATAAGAAACCCTAAGAAAATTAAACTACAAAATCTTAAAGAAATATAAAACAAAAAATGAGCTATTTATGCTTTGCCTGCCTATCTACTGTATAACTTGCCTGCCTAAGGTACGCGTAGCTGAAACAAAATATTTCCTATATTTGCAATGATATTAGGACAGGCGAGCCTGCCGTTCGTTTATTATTATTATTATTATTATTATTATTATTATTATTATTATTATTATTATTATTATTATTATTATTATTATTATTATTATTATTATTATTATTATTATTATTATTATTATTATTATTATTATTATTATTATTATTATTATATATATATATATATATATATATATATATATATATATATATATATATATATATATATATATATATATATATATATATATATATATATATATATATATATAGACAAATATATCAGTAGAATCGTTCTCCTGTAAATTTTGTAGGAAAAGAAATTAATAATTTTCAACGGATAGGGAATAGGAAAACAAATTTCATATTTTTTATTCTTTATGATAATTATTTTATACTTTATTTTATTTATTTTCTTTTTTATTTATCTATTTGTTCTGCTCTTGTAATTGGATTATGTCTGAAAATAAGAAAACGATTTTGAATATTTATCCAAACTCTAGTTTACTTCTTACAGATAATACGTTCGAATTAGATAAGGCTGTCTCACATTTCTTTCATTTACAACCTCTGAAAACTTTATCTTTATGCTTATTGTTTTATATATATATATATATATATATATATATATATATATATATATATATATATATATATATATATATATATATATATATATATATATATATATATATATATATATATATATATATATATATATATATATTTATATATATATATATATATATATATATATATATATATATATATATATATATATATATATATATATATATATATATATATATATATATATATATATATATATATATATATATATATATATATATATATATATATATATATATAAATATATATATATATATGTATATATATATATATATATATATATTT
>JABUQX010109025.1:0-2500 GCA_015478945.1 Trachelipus rathkii
ATTATTATTATTATTATTATTATTATTATTATTATTATTATTATTATTATTATTATTATTATTATTATTATTATTATTATTATTACTTCTTTTCATCATTTTATTTTTATTATTTGTAATATTATATTTATATATAACTAATTTTATATAATTTTCAGTTTTTTATATATATATATATACATAGGTACATACATCGGAAACAGCAAGTTTTTTTTTCTTTTCATGACGGAAATAGAATTATCATCTCACCGGGAACAGAAAAGTTTTGAGTTTTTACCATATTTCAACCAGGAACAAAATAGTTAAGTTTTTTTTTTTTAATCATATTTTCGCACTGCCAATATTTTTTTCCATCATTTATTAGTTAACTTTTTTTTGTATTTGTGCTGTGGTTTTGTTTTCTTCCTTCCTTCTTCCCTCTCCTAATTCTTATCTTCTCCTCTCTTCACAATTTCTTTTCTCTTACTTTCTTCTACTGCTCTCGTCATGGTTGGAACAGATTCTCCTTCCACCTCTGCAGTCTCTTCAGTCCCCTCTTCCGCTGCTTCTTATTACCCAGCGTACCCATCCCATCCCTCGTATCCCTGCTCTATTTACAACGCCTCTAACGATCCATGTTCCTCTCCGTTTTCTGGAGTTGAGGCCCGTCTTACATCCCTGGAACAAGGCATGGCTGATGTCAAGGCAGTGCTGAAGGACATCTCCGCTATGCTACGGTCCCCAAAGGATTTACCTTCCCGCACCCACTCCTCTGACCGTTCTCCCACCCCAGGCCCTACGCAATATCCTAATGGATATTGTTTTTACCACCATCGGTATGGCCTGAAGGCGACTAAGTGCTCCCAACCCTGCACTTTGTCGGGAAACCTCTTCGCCAGCAATCTATAAAGGCGGTGGATCCAGCTGGCCACCCCTCCGTTTGTTCTTCCTCTCCGCCTTCCTCGTCTCAGGATGTCCTGCGCCTTTTCGACAGGTCTACAAACCTGTTCTTTCTGATCGACACCGGAGCGTCGTATTCGCTTCTGCCTAGAGATACTACCCAGAAGTCCGCTGTCCCTCTTCCTGACCGGGCTCTTTACGCTGCAAATGGTAGTACCATCCCTGTCTATGGTGAGCGTTTGTGCACCTTAGACCTCTCTCTCTCTCCGCCGTCAATTCCCCTGGGTATTCGTGGTTGCTGATGTGACCCAACCCATTTTGGGAGCTGATTTTCTGTCACATCTTGACCTTAATGGTCGATCATAAGAACAACAGGAGATTGGCTTGAACGGTTGTAACGTCTCTTCTGTCTTTCTGCAGATACCTGTAGTTTTTCTTCTGCTCTTAAAGAAGGCATCTCTGGCGTTGCTGCCCTTCTTGCTGGTACCTCCCCCTTTCTTACAACCATCCTGCAGAAGTGATTTTTTCCCGGGCGCTGTTGACCGCTGTTCTCTTCCTCCCATCTTTTCAACATTCCTGTGCGGCCACGCCATATAGAGACTAGGGCTTCCCCCCACCTTCGCTCGTGCTCGACGTATGCTCTGACAAGCTCAAGGCAGCCAAGGCGGAGTTTGAGCACATGCTAGAACTTGGTATCGTCCGCCCTTCCAAAAGTTCATGGTCCTCCCCCTCCACATGGTGCCTAAAGGTGCTTCTGATTGGAGGCCTGTGGGAGATTTTAGGGCTCTGAACGCTTGTACGATACCAGACCGCTACCCGGTCCCGCACATCCAGTCTTTCACCTCGAATCTGGCTGGTAAATCCATTTTTAGTAAATTGGATCTTGTCAGGGCGTACCACCAGATCCCAGTCGCACTAGAGGACATACCAAAGATGGCCATCATCACCCCTTTTGGCCTCATTGAGTACACACGCATGCCTTTTGGTTTGAGGGGTGCAGCTCAGACTTTTCAACGCTTCATCGATGACATTCTTAGAGGTCTTCCCTTCGCCTTTGCTTATCTGGATGACCTCCTCATAGCTTCCTCTTCTCCTGCCAAGCATGAGCAACATCTACGTGCCGTTTTTGCCAGGTTGGACGAATGTGGCATGCTTCAAAACCCCGGCAAAGTGTTTTTGGTGGTCCCTTCTCTTACCTTCTACGAACACTGTTTTCGCGATGGCATTTATGTCCTCTTGCACGAGCGCGTGGAGGCCAATTCACCACGCTTCCCTAAGGCCGGTTTCTCTCAGAAGCAGCTTCGTCAGTACCTCGCGGCATGCTTAACTTCTATCATCGTTTTCTTAAATCGGGCGCTGATATACTTCGACCCAGTCACCGCTCTCATCCGCCCCAAGCACCGAGGCAGTTCTACGAAAGTGAACTGGTCCTGACGAAGCTAACTGTGCTTTTGAAGCCTTCCCAAAGAAGACTCGCTTCTGCACACTCTTGTTCACCCCCAGGACTCCAGCTCCGACCAGAGTTCAGGTAAATGCCTCCGATTTTGCTGTCGGAGGTGTTTCTCAGCAGCAAACCTGAACGGAGTGTGGTCTCCTCTCGCAAGTTGCAACCTCCTGAGAC
>JABUQX010109025.1:7500-15000 GCA_015478945.1 Trachelipus rathkii
TCAACCCATAATAATTATAATAATAGAATGTTTATTCTTAATTATTAATATGGGTTTGAACTGGACCAGTCAGCTAGGCCTATGCGGCTTCTGAAAATTATTTATTCTTATTTATTAATTTTTGTTGGTTGACTGGGACAGTCTAGGTGGGCCCATGTGTTCTTATTATTATAAATATTATTCTTATTACATTTAAATTATTATTAAAATTATTCTTAATTCTAAATTTTATGGGTTGACTGGAACATTCTAGAGGGGACAATGGCGGCTTCTCAGTTATTAATTTTTTATTGGTTTGACTGGGACAGCTAAAAAGGAACAATGAGGCTTCTCAAGTATTTATTCTTATTTATTTTGAGTTGTGACTGTGACATTCTAGAGGAATTAATGTATGTGGCTTCTTAATTATCATTTTTATTATTAATTATTATTGTTTTGAATTGGGACCAGTCTAGATAGGGCCCATGTGCTTACTTAAGTATTATTTCTTATTTATTATTTATTGTGGGGTTGACTGGACATTCTAGAGGGGCCAATGCGGCTTCCTATATTATTAATATTTTTTTGATTTACTTACATTAAATGATTGGCACTGTTGCTACCCAAAATTAATAATTGATAATTATTATAGAAGTTGACTGGGACATTCCTATGAGGGGTCATCGCGGCTTCTTCTTTATTAATTTTCATTAATTATTATGGGTTGACTTGGAACAGTCTAAGATAGACACATACGTTTATCTTAAGTTTATTCTTAAAATAAATCCAATGAGTTGAGACTCTTCTATAAGACAATTTAAGAGTGGCCAATACGGCTTCCTTAATTTATTAATTTTATATTGGTTGCACTGGACAGTCTAAATAGAACCAAAACGGGCTTCTTTAGTATTGTTCTTATATATTATGGGTTGACTGACATTCTAGAGAGGTCAGTGCAGCTTCCTAATTATTATTCTTAATTATTAATTATTATGGGTTGACTGGACAGTCTAGATAGGCCCCATGCGGCCTCTGAATTATTATTCTTATTTATTAATGATAATGGATTGATTGGGACATTCTAGAAGGGCCAAATGCGACTTTTAATTATTATTTTTAATTATTAATATATTTATAGGTTGCCTGGGACAGTTTAGGTAGGCCATGCGGCTTCTTAATTATAATTAATATTCATTAATTACTTTATTATTTTAAAAATTTCTTAATTCTTAATTTTATGGGTTGAAAATGAGACACTCTAGATTGGATTCTGCCTCGTCTTCTTACTGTTCCTATATATATATATATATATAATATATATATATATATATATATATAATTATATATATATATATATATATATAAGTAATATATATATATATATAATATATTAATATATATATATATATATAGGTATATATTATAATAATATGTTGACTGAGACATTTCCTAGAGGGCCAATCGGCTTTTTAATTATATTCTTAATTATATTATTGAATGGTTGACTGGGACAGTTTATGGTAGGCCCATTATTATTTTTATTATAATTACTATTATTAATTAACATTAATTATTATTAAAAATTATTCTTAATTCTTATATATATTATATATAATAATATATATATATATATATAATAATTATATATAATAGATATATATATATATAAATATATATACTATATATATATATAATTATAATATTATATATATTATATATATATATTAATATATATATATATATATATATATATATTTCGCAATGACGTCACGAATCTGAAAAATCAAAAAAATCATAAATCAAAAAAAATCAATAAAATCAATAAATCAAAAATTGATTTTTCTAAAAAATCTTCCACAACCCCAAAAATCAAAAATTGATTTTTTCTAAAAAAAATCAAAAAAATCCCCAACCCTTGATTTTTAATGAATTAGCTGTCATGTGTGTAACATTTAAACATTAATTTTAATAGTAATTAAATAGTAATTTGATTATTTTTCTTACATTAGTTGCTTTTTATTTGCTTTTACTTTTTTTAGAGGAGGCCCGGCTTCCTGTGCTTCCTCTGTATACATACTATATAGATATATTATTATATATATATATATATATATATATATATATTATATATATATATATATTATATATATATAATATATATATATAATATATATATTATATATATATATATATATATATATAATATAATATATATATATATATATTATAATAGTATATATATATAATATGTTATATATATATCTATATATATATATATAATATTATATATATTATATATATATTATTTATATTATATACTATATATATATATTATATATATATATATATATATATATATATATATATATATATATATATATATATATATATTATCTAATATCTATATAGTATATATATATATATTCTTTCTTTCTTTTTCTTTTCCTCTTCCAAGGAAGGATTCTTCATCCTGTCATCCGCGCAAGCGTCCTTTCTCCAGACATCCCTCTGCTGCACTAATTTCAATCTTCTCTTTAAGCACTCTCAGTTTTGGTAGCCTGCATCTTCCAGAGAGTCCTCCACCGACATCGCCAATCTCTCTTCGTTTCCCCTTGGTCTTCTGCCCTCTGGTGTCCATTCCCATCTTCTTTTCAGCATTCTGTCCTGCTCTATCCTCTCCAGAATGTCCCCCACCATCTCAATCTCCCCACATCATCTTCAGTATCATCTTCTTCACCCCTGTATCTTCTCTAACTTAATTTCTTATTCTGTCTCTCCTACTCTTTTCCCAATCATAGTTCTTAATACCCTCAATTTCTGCCGCTTGTATTCTACTGCTCCTCTCTTCTCGTTGTTGTCCATATTTCCGCTCCGTACAACAGGCGTCGGAGTCAGTATAACTTTAAAAAATCATTTTTTTAACTCTATTCCGAGTTTTTATCTTTCATCATGGGGTATACCGCTTTAATAACTAATCCATACTTTTCCATTCTTCGCGTAACCTCTCCTCCGCACTTCCTCCCTTTTGTTAATAACATCCTCCGAGATTAATTGCGAACATTTCACCGCCTTCACCTACCTCCTCTCACGCACCCATCCTCATCTCCCCTCATTTCCTCGTTTTATTGATTTAATATCTCTGTCATTCTGTAACTGTTCATCCTCATCCCTGCTTCCTCCAATCCTCCGCAAACAACCCACCACCTCACTAATCCTCTCTCTCTCCACGCTCCAACATGTCATAAAGATCATCCGCAATATGCCATTATGTCCCTTCAAATTCTCCCAAGTTCTATCCCTCATTTCCTTACACCACGTTTAAGAGTGGCGATAAAAGACACTCCCCTGCTTGTCACTCCCGTTTTACCTCAAACCATACTATCGTTTCTCAGCACTCAGTTTATAAACATTACAGCTGCATTTTCAATACATACTTTCTATTCCTTCTTTATCTACCCCTTCACTAAGTCCATAAATTGCTCTCCATAAGCTCTCAGAGCTTTTTTCCTTGGCAACCGAATCAAATGCCTTTTGCAGTTCGATGAACGCTACAAAGAATCTCTTGCTATATTCCAGCATCTTCTCCGAGACCATTCTTAGTGTGAATAAGAGGACCGTCGTTCATCTTCCTCTTCTATACCCGTACTGTTTTTCTCCGAGTCTCGGCTCTACCTTCTCTCTCAGCCTCCTCTCCAATATTCTTTCGTTTATTTTCGCCAGATGGTCCATCAGTGAAATACCTCAATAATTATTACAGCTTCCTGCATCTCCTTTACCTTTAAATGTCGGTATTATTATTGCTTTGCCCCACCTTTCCGGAACTTTTCCCTCTCTCCAACACTTGTTCAATCCAAACTGAATGATCTCCCTCTTCAGCTCTCTCCTCGCCCTCCCACCACCAACTCCAAGCCACTCCACCTCTCCTGGGGGCTTTACACCCTTCTTCATCCTTTTTTATAGGCTCCTCATATCTCTTCTACCGTTATCTCTCGCCTTCCTCCTCCTCTCATCCTCCCTCGTTGGATCCTGCAACTTCTTCTCTTGTCTCGTATTCTAAATTTAAGCAGATCTTCATAGTTTCGGCATCCATCTATCATTTCTTTTCTTCCGGTCTCACAAGAATCTCTCCGTTTCTATCCTTTTAATATATTTCTAGTTACGGTTTTTTTTGGTTTTCCATACGCCTTCCGCCATCTTAAATAGCTTTTTTCCTTCCCTTCGCCCACATATCTCGTTATTTCTCCTGCCATTCTCTCCCGTCTCCATCTTTTTTTCCCTCCTCTTTATTCTCTCTGCTCATTCCTTGCCTGTACATATTCCTCCCTTGCTGCAGCTGTTCTTCTTTTCAGCCACTTTCTCATTTTCCCTGTTTTTTCCTTAATTGCTTTTTTCACTTCTTCGTTCCACCATGGTGTATGTCTCTTCCTAGTACCTCCTACCCATCTTTTACCAAGAGTTTTCTCTGCCACTTCCTTGATGAAATCCTGCAAGTCTTCGTTTTTTTCTCCATTCCTTAGGGTTTTCTGCATTTCCCGTTCATAATTTCGTCTCGTTTCTCTTGTTTCTTCCAACTTCTCCATCTGATCACGCCCTCTTATGCTCATTTACTCTCCCCCTCTTACTTCATGTCCTCCACCACCAGTCTATGATCCGCATCAAGGACACTGCCGGAATCACCTTTACATTCTTCACCATCCTTTTATCGGAGAATAATCAATGTAGTACAGTCACCGATTTTGATCGAATTTGTTTGCGTAACCTGATTTCCATCATATACGTCGTAAAGATGTGAGATCTTCTACTGCTTGAAAAACGTGTTCATATTTTTATATCGTTTCCTCACACAAAATCGATCAACGCTTTTCTCCCTCCATGTTTTTTCGTATCCTCTTCAAATGGTCCAATATTCCTCTCCATCTCCTCTTTTTCTTTCCTAACTCTAGCGTTGCAATCTCCCATCAACAAGCACCTCTCCTTCGCTCTCCATCCCCACTCTCTTCCTCCATCAATTCCATAAATCTAGTTTTTTTCCTCCTCTGAGTGCCCTTGTTGTGGTGCATATACCTTGGAATATTCTATATTTTATCCGGCCTATCTTCAATACGCATATCATCAACCTTTCGTTTATAAATTATTCGCGGAATTTATCGCGATAAACGGTTTCGGGTTATCTGTTATCCGATTAAAAATCTTTTTACCGATCAATCGGTATCGCGAATAATTTTTGTTCCAAATCGCGATAACTTATGGCAGTAATTTATCGCGATAACGGTTTTGGGTTTATCTGCTATCCGATGAAATCTTTTATCAATAATGGGTATCGCGATATTTTTTTGTTATATTATATATATAATATATTAATATATATATATATATATATATATATATATAATATATAATATATTATATATATATATAATATTATATATATATATATATATTATATATATATATATATATATATACATATATATATATATATATATATATATATATATATTATATATATATATTATATATATATAATAATATATATATATATATATATATATATATATATATATATATATATATATATAATATATTATAATATAATATATATATATTATTAATAACGATATAGAAATCTATATAACGATAATCGTCACCATGCAACTCTTACAAGGCCAGTGGCATCATAATGAGTAAACATTTTAATTAAAACTTTAAAAGTGATACGTTTCCAGCGTTGTCGGTGATTTTTTTTATTTACGCTTTTAGTGTAAAGTGGAATGTACGTTCCCATAAGCTTTTTCATATCAGGTCATGGAACCAGTCGCCGTTGCACTGGATCAAATCCAAGGGGATAAAACAGTGCTAAATCTGGGCTGCCTGAATCCCCACCCTCTTGCTGACCCAAAAAATAATCTGATCGACTTGAAGACCAATGCCAATTTCCAGTTCTGCGAACCTCTGGTCAATACACTCCTTGACGCCATAGACAGAGGTTCTCAACAGGCACCTTGGAAGAATGAGGAGTACCTTTCTGGCGCACTGCTTCCACCCCAAGTTTTCGCCTGATGTTGGTGAGGTCTTTTGAAGAAACATTGGCCAAAAAGTCAGAGGTCAAGACCCTGATGGAGAAAGAAGGTGGAAGAGTTATTGCGGCCTACCGGAAATCGAGAACGCCAACAATACCAGCAGCGGCAGCGAGGGAGAGGACATGGAAGAGAGGACTACTACTCAAGCATCTGTGATGCTGATGATTACACTGAACAAACTCAAGGTCAACGTCATCAAAGACCAATCAAGAGTAAAGCTGCTCTCATTGTAAATAAGTGGCTGCAGGCGAAATCGACAGACAGCCTGTCAGACCTAGCTTTTAACAATGAGAAGGTGCTCATTGATCTCTTAAGGTACAATACTGCAATGCCGTCTAACGCCTGCGGTGGAGCGATTGTTCTGCCTTGGCAAAGATATCTACAGAGCCAGATGAAAACTTTAATATGAAAAACTTAATATGCTCAATTTTTCTCATGTTTATGAAAGGGGAACATACAAATGCTGCAGAAGGCAGAACCTAGTATTATATTTTTTATATTGATAAATTGTAATTCATAATTTCTGTGATTGATTTCATTTCAAATCCTTTATTAAACTTTAATCTTTCGGTTTTTAACAATACAGATAGAATCTATAACATCAAGAGCATATATTAAGAAAATAAAATTTTATTATAAAAAAAGCGGAACACTGAGAAGAAAAGAAAATAAATAAATTTATTTAATAGGCACCAAAGTTTTACAAATTATATAAAGCAAGTAGCAACAATCCCATATTTTTCTGGGGTACGTGTCCGGTAAAAAAAATACTTAAAATTTTATATTATAAATCCATAAAATAGGTTGAAAAGCAGATGTAACATAAATTTATTTTTTTAAACATTTTCTTAAAAACGAGAGTCATTGTTTTTTTTAAAACATTTTTATTCTAATAAATGGAAATACATAAAAATTTTGGATTTATCGATTTATCGGTTATCGCCTTATCGGCGATATTTTTTCACGGTTATCGGATATCGGTTATCGTGATAAGGTTTTTCGTTAATCGACTTATCGTTATCGCGGATATCTTTTTCGGTTATCCGTGCCGACCTATGTCAATACGCACATCATCAAACTCTCATTTATAATTTTTACTCTCTGAATACATGGTGACAGTCTTGGTCCACTATAATTTCCGAATACCATGCCTTTCTATTCCTTTTCTCACCCACTATACATCAGAAGAAATCCTTCCTTCCATCTCTTTACCGCTTCCTCACAACCCCCTCACTCTCAATTCTCCGCCCCTCCCCGCGAACAATATCTATCTTCCTCTCCTTCATAATATCTATTATCTCCTCCTCTTTCTCTTTATCCTTATATAATATATATATATATAATATATATAATCTATATATATATATTATGGTACTTTATAAAATATTTAATATTTTCTGATAACTTATTATGCAATATATATTTGAGAACTTTATTCGAG